>JANAWD010000477.1:0-33445 GCA_027627245.1 Meripilus lineatus | reverse complement strand
ATCCTGCTGTCGCCTATCCCTGTTGATGCCCTTGGCATGGCTCGTCCGGCTGCTCTAATGGGAACGTAGCTTATCAAATGGACCTAACGTTGTAGATGTAAGAATTCGTCCCATCAATCGGCCCGGATGATATTGGCACTGTCCTCAATACCACGACATGTGATCATCCGTACGATTTAGGTAACATGCGAAGAATGCATCCGGTATGATTCTCGCCAGAGTTCATCATAGTGAAGGGCAACAACATTCCAAACTCGGGGTTGTTGAAAGCATTGTCAACTGCATTCCAGCGAAATATGTAGCGCCCACTGCAGGGGTATTGGAGCGGAGGGGATTCAAGAAATCCCAGGGAAAAGGATTGGTCATTTACGGAACATGATAGCTTTCTGGCTTGTTCCTCAAACCACCAGGAGGAGAGTCCTAGACGGTACTTTCCGGTATTGTCGAGGATTGGCTAGTCCTTCCCCGCTGGGAGAGACTACAATCAAAATGACTGTACGATGATCGGATCAAATCATCCCACGCAGAAGGATTGTTCCTTGAATCCATAGAGAATATCCTCGAGTTCGAAAGTATCAGGCGAGTGGAGGTGGAAAGCCCGCAATGGCGACTCGGATAGCGTCTGCGTCGACCGCACCCAACCAAAGACCATTTCCCATTGCCTAAAAACGTCGAGATGGATTGTCAAGTCCATCAGACATATCGAGGGCCGCAGGGAACATTGTCTCCGTGTGGTCAGATGGCAATCTTCGAGGGTGAACCGCCGCAAACGAGGAAATCTCTTGGTGAGTCGGATAATATCAGGCAATGGTAGATTGCGCGACGATTGTAACCGAAATGACCGCAGAGTTTTGAAGCGCGATGCGAGGTCGGTGAATGAAGGATGAAGCAGGGTTGGTAAATTGGTAAAAGTGAGGTCTTGCAGATTTGTCAGAGACGAAGGCAAGACGATAATGGTTTGGTATATCCAATTCCAACATAATGACTTCGTGCTGTTGACCGTAAGGGATATTTGGAGCACCTTCACTTGTTGTCGAAGCCAAGGTGCACTTTGTAAGAGGTAGCGAAAGGATGAGACCTGGGACTGATCTGAAAGTTCCACTAGCTCCAAGAGGCGAAATCTACATCTTGGGAACCATGCCCGGCAAACGAGGGCACAAGAGATCAAGGTTCTTCGGTGTCCCTGAATGTGGAGACAGTCGATGATGTGTTCCCATAATTCTACGGGCAGGATAGCCAACTTTTGCATGTTTCCTGAAAATTTTGTGTTGGTCTAGCCTGAGGAGCCTGGATTGAACTTTGATTGACAAGGCGACTGTCAACTTAGACCAACATATAATCAACAAGGACCAGTGTCAGCACAATTGACACGCTGAAAGTAAACGAAATGCCCAGAGTGTGCCCGGGCCATTCCGACTTACCGAGGATTTGCAAGGATGGACCTCCAAGAGATGTTATAACACGATGGCGAGCGACTTGAGGGCTGTTCGGTCGGGAGGTAATCCCTTATTAAAGGAAGAGATATGATCTCAACCAGAGATTACGTTACGCCTGATGACGAAGGGGAGCACGGAGAGGGAGATGTCCACGTTCAAGCTGGGAACAAGTGGGGATGATTTGGGGGACCTCAGCTGATGAATATATATATCAGTATGCCTCGGAGAGGACTCTGTACGGCAGTACGTCCTGTACAAGACCCGTGAGTTTGAAGAGCGCCATTGAGCTATTATCGTCTTTGATTCTTGTTTCGTATCGTCAGAATGAGTTCTTGAAAGTTTTGCGATGCGTACAAGGTTCGAGAGAACTTTTGACGCTGAGGCTGAGCTTGATCGGAGGAAGTCTCGAGCAGTGCCCATACCATATGCGCGGGCAATTTCCGTCATGGTAGTCTGCTTTCCAAGCGTTGTAGGTATCTCAACCAGTACAACGCAAGTATCGCATTTTACAATACTAAACAATCAGAGATACAAGTACACAAAGCAGAACCAACAAAAACTATTACCACGGCGACAATTATTTCAAGAGAGTATCTCAATCCCGAGCCCTAGTAGAGCTCGAATACATGCATCACATTCACTACTATCTTCTTCAAGTTGCTGCCATTCACGGGACAACCAGGTTAAAATGGGAGGCTGAAGGACGAAACAAGAGCAGGCAACGTGTACAGTCGAAATACATACATCAACAAAATGCCGTGAATGACTTTTCTACAATGATTTCACGACCTACTATGTTTACGGACGTGTGAACAACAATCGATGCCTAGAACTAGGTGAGTGGGCACATTTGTCGGAAGTTGAGAAAGCCAGCTACTGTTACAAGAAAAAAACGGCGGAAAAGCGGGGAGACGACACCAAAGATTTGGAGAGAAGATAATCCAAGTTTGGTGCAAATGACAGCAAGTATGAAGTATGGAAAGGCTTAGAAAGCAAGCCTGGGTAAGAAAATGTGGCACGGTGTAGTATAGTACAACCCACCCAGAGGCCTAAATCATGGGGACGATACTATATAATAAATCAGAAGTTAGGATTGTTCGGCATTGAGGATTGGACCTACGTACCCGCCAGGATAACCTCCAAGGCTTGATACGATTACCAGATCAAGTCATTTCACGCATAAGGATTGTTCCTTGAATCCATGAAGAATGCTTTCGAGTTCGAAAGTTGTAGGCGAATTTAGGTGGAAAGCCCTCCACGGTGACTCGGATGGTGTCTGCGTCGACTGCACCCAACCAAAGACCATTTCCCAGTGCGCAGCATCGAGATGGATTGTCAAGTCCATCAGACATTTCGAGGGCATCAGGGAACATTGTCTTCGGGTAACCAAAAGGCAATCTTCGAGGGTGAACCGCCGCAAATGGGGAAATCTCTTGGTGAGTCGAATAATTTCAGGGAATGGTAGATTGCGCAACGATTGCAGCCAGAATGTCCGCACGGATTTGAAGCGTGGTGCGAGGATGGTGAATGAAGGATGAAGTAGGGAAGGTAAATTGGCAAAACCGAGGTCTTGCAGATTTGTCAGAAAGGAAGGCAAGACGGTCACGGTTTGGTATATCCAATTCCAACATAATGACTTTGTGCTGTTTGTCGTAGGGGATATTTGGAGCACCTTCACTTGCTGTCGAACCCAAGATGATGTACCAGTTGCACTTTTTAAGAAATCGAGAAAGGATAAGGCCTGGGACGCATCGGAAAGTTCCACTACCTCCAGGAGGCGAAATCTACATCGGAGGAGCCATGCTCGGCAAACAAGGGCACAAGAACGCAATGCTCTTCTGGATTCCTTGAAGCATTGCTGGGACTGGGCAACCGGGTGAATGTCGATGAAGTCAATGATGTACTCACATAACTCTATTGGAAGAACAGACAATTTTTCTTGCATGTTTCTTGTGAATATTCGCGTCGATCTCGATTGAGGGGGAGAGGTAGTTACAGAAATCAGATGTTAACTTGAACAAGATGCGATGGTCTTACTTAAGTACGCTAGTGCAACCTTTGTCAAAGTAGCATATAGTTAGTCTCCATTGCAGACCACGCGAGGAAGACAGTCGTTCCTCGTACTGCATATAGCAATGTATCGATAGGCCACCAACGATACAAACCGCTTTGTGTTTGGCTTCCCGATGTAGCACCACTCAAAGCATTGTGGGAGTGTATTGTCGAGTCGCTCATAGGCCGCATCTTCAGTACAATGAACAACGAACGACGCACGATACAACTCGTGGAGGTACAGAAGATCATATCCAAGGCGCCGAATTATTCCCCAATTCGCACTATGGGTCAGAATGCGCAACATTGTTCCGAGCTCCGACGAAGTTATCGCAAGATAATGACAACAATCCAATTTTTGAAAGTGAAGGAGGTAAAAAGACCTGACAGAAAGCGCGTTAACTGAATCAATGTCACAAACGTCAGTCTTGACAGTGGCGGACCTACAAAGAGATGGCTATAAAGGACGCAGGTATTGAGAAGAGCAAAGAAGAACCGAGTTTCTTCCCGCTCTCCTTTGTGCTCATCATATCGGCCTCGTCAAGAAATGGCGTTATCAAACAAAGAGATCATCGAAAAATTCAATGAGCAAGTCAATATGAGCGCCGAAGAGATCGAAGAGTGGTTGAAAAACCCAGAGAGCAAAAAGGCAGGAACAGGCGTTGGAATCGAAAGCGGAAGAAAGATCATCGAAATCTTGAGAAGGAACCCTGAGAAAGACCCCGGTAGCTACAATGAGGTAAGGGCTCTGGTCAGCTTATCTGTGGACGCTGAGAAGGGTAACAAATTTTCAAGGAGGACCTCGAGCATATGAGAAAAGTCGTCGGGTGAGTTGAGAAGATTGTGCTATCCTTGAGGATTCAGGGCGACGGCGTATTCGTATTACAGATACAACAGCCGTCATCTCGCACAGGAAGGTCATCTGAAAGACACAAAGACGACAGAAGAGCTCGAGCACACAAAGAGCACCATCAGGTAGGGCGTTTTTTGAGGTGTTAATTACCGCATCAGGCTGAAACGCCGATCAGTTTGAAGAACTGGGGTCACGTAAGTTTCCGGTGCTTTTCTTCTTTGTATAGTGAATGCGGTGATCCTAGCTTCATGACTCGTATCAGGATCCTCTGAAAACACTGGACAAAGCGGAGGACAAGAGTGATACCGAACCGGCGGAGGTCGAGGCAAGCCCTAGTAAAGTTTGTCCTTCTTAAGTCGGTTACATTCTCTAGGATTCCTCTTACACCTACCTAGGATCTTGAGGAGCCAACAACCAAGAAGAGTTCGGAACCCAATGGCGAGCAAGAATCTCCCGGAAAGAAGCGGAAATTGGAGGAACGCGAGACACCTGAAGAGGGAGAGGTTGATCTCGACGAAGATTCCATCACACCGAATGAGGAGGAGAACCACGAAGAGGAAGACGACCACGCCAGGAAGAAGTCAAAGACGAATGGGGAGATTGCAGAGGAAACCTCGGGATGAGACTGAAAGGCATTACATCCTGTGCATCGTCCACGTTTGAAGGGCAAAATTCGACACATAGTTGTTGTACTTGGTATGAATAGACTGCAGTGTAGGGAGACTTCTTCAGGGTTTATTGCGATGTATGGGATGTTGCGAGAGAGAGCAAGAGAGTCGTTATTATTATGAAGGGTTACTGTGGGAAAGTCATCTCCGTTCTGATTGGCTGTGGCGACCACCGCTTTGCGCGGTTGCGGGTGGCAGTTTGTCAGATCGACATGCGATGGGTGTAATCTTTCCCACGGTATCGAGTGAAGTTATTTCCATCGAAAAACAGTCACCAACCCTTGGCAGCCTCATTCTGCAACTATATAATCCTTGCCCAATTTTCTCTCCAAATACACAACAGAACACATCCAAGTCATGGCAGTAGTCCAATCTACTCCCACAGAGACAGCTGCAGCGACAGCGGCCCCAGAAAGCCTAACAAACGTGCTTTCAACGTCCTCGCACCCTCAACCTCCTCAGGGTGGCCCTCAGATTGCAGAGGAGGGAGCAGGACTGCAACAATCTTCACAGAAGAAAAAGAAGAAGAAAAAGACAAAGAAGTCCACAAAGGCAAAGGAACCTGCTCCCAGCACCTCCTCTAAGCCTTCCGCAATTCCCGACGAGGATCGGCCACCCGTCCTTTGTATTAGCAGGAATAAACATTGGCGTTATATCAGCTCTTATCACGTATGTTCACCAACGCCCTCACCTCCCTTGCATCCTTCAATCGTCTTCTAGGGTCCATGGTTACAACTCCCTCTCGAACTTCTCGAATCTCTCCTCATCTTGAATTTGGACCCAGCAACTTTGTCCTCCTCAGACAATCGCCCTCCGCCGGCGCTATTATCCCATCCTTTTGGGAGCCCCAGAGCTAGCACTGCTGCTAAACGCAGTCGTGGTTTTGCCAGTATCGGCGACCACTCTTCCCCGGAATCACCCCACAATACTTTTGCCAATTTGCCCCCACCCCCGCCTTTACCACCTCCGAAACCGGGGAAAGCAACTCCACCACCAATTGACCCTGGTGTATTCCGTTCAGTTTCTCATATTCGACGACTCATCGATGAAGCTTCAGAACTTTCTGTTCGTGCCTCCTCAGGTCTGTCAGCAGTCGCTTTAGGATCTCTCCGTGGAGGAGGATCCATGTTTGGTCAGAATCCATGGGGATCTCCCCATGCCCTTGGTATGAATGGGCTCGGCGACGGCTCAAATGGCCGGAATGTCCCAATGTCTGCAACTCGCATACATCGACTTCGGTCTCTAGCAGTCCAAAAGCTCGCGGCTGCATACAAGATGGATGAAATCGCATCCAGTGTAATGGTAATGCAAGGTGGCAGTGTCTTTGATGATATTGCGGAACGTGTACTTAAAGTTGGTTCGTGTTGTCCTCGTTCTCCGTGCATACCTGTGTTTCAAGGAGCTGAGAGCTTAAATCTGGCTTCTTCGCGTTTCTAGATCCCAATGATAACGATGCACGCTATGTTCACTTTTTCCACGAAAAGATTCCTTCCCGGTATGCTATGCTCAGCTACGATACTTGCGATATGTTGATGCTAATCCACAGGTCCACAAGTCAATTGGCCGAATCGACTACAACACAGCAGCTTGACCAGTTGATCGCCTCTCAGCCTCAGCGTCTCGAGTTCTTTCGCACCCGAGGAATCGTACATTGCTTCCGAGACGAATTCGGCCTCGCGACCAAAGACTTTACTCATGTCATTCGCGAGTCCCGTGCTATTAGAAGGGCGCATTTCGCTCACCAGAACAACAGCCTGTCCAATGAGCAGAGAGGCAAGGGTGGGAGAAAGAAGAAAGGTAAAGCGGGAGGGACGAGGGTCAATGGACAAGCTCCCGCAAATGGGACTGGCCCTCCTATGATCCCTGATGGCCCAACTATTGACGGACCTGATGGTGAACCCTTGTTACTCCATCCTTCCGTCTTACCCGATGCCCCAGACGTACCCATTGAAACTCAGCTGCCCTCCTTCCTCCGTCGGCGCCCGCTTACCTTCAACACGCTGTCCATTTGATCGAGGAAGCAATTCTCAAACTTGAGAATGTCAAGAAAATCCAAACCATCGATGGTGCGGAGTTGAGGTTGTGTTATGTCGAGAATGGAAAGTATGGAGGGACTGAGATCGGGAATCCCGATGGTCCGCTTGGCAGTAGGGATGGCGTAAAGGTCAAGGCTTACCGTAAAGCCCTCGCCGATCCCGCATTCAAGGATCAGATTACCTCATTGATCAAGAAGAGCTTGAAGGATCACCAACGATTCTTGTCTCATTTCGACACCCTGGAAGGGACAGATGAAGACCACGAAGCTCGGAACTTGGCCCAGAAAGCAGAATTGGCATTTCACCTCTGCGAGAATCTCAGACCCAATAGCCAATACCCTCCCCCACCCATCCCAGAGCTCCCAGTCACCTTCACGACGTACCACCCACTCCTCGTTGAATCTCATTTCAGCGTGTTGATCTGTCTGCTGATGCTCGGTGACTTTACAACCCTTGTCCCGACATTCACCAGATCCGCATTACTCGTCGACGGGCTCGAAGGATACCCTGTTTTCCTTCCACCCCGATCCATGTCCCAAGCCGAATTCGTCGAAGTATTAGAGCGGCTCGCAGGAGGGTGGAAGAACGGTGTCCAGCCACACTCCCTTTCCCGATTCTGCACCCCTTCCAGACAACACCCGAAAAGCAGCTCGAGGCTCAGAATCGATGTTATCCCGCACTCAATCAAAGCAAAAGAAGTCGACAGGGCTGCTACACCGCCTACTCCCTCTTCTTCCTCCGTTCTTTCATCGGACGATAGTAGCTCCCTGAACCAGTCCATTGAGAGCGGATCCTCGGGCGCCATAGGATCCTTGGCGCAGTCCTCGTCTTCTTCGTCTGCCGCTGCCGCGTTCCTCGGGACTGGGATCGGAGTCAATGGGTCTAGTTCTAGTTCAAGCTCCCGGTTGCATACCCCGGTCGTGCAGCACCATCAGATCCCATTGACGGTTTCGACTGCATCTGCTCCGTCGTCCTCTTCAGGACGAAACACGCCCACGAGTATACATGATTTCGTGGTCACGCCCACTGCTACACCTCTTCCTGTCCCCATCGCCAATCACCAAGATGCTCCGCCCGCAGGCGCAATGGTCCTCGGCGGCTCAAACAAGAAAAGAGCCGAATTGACAGCATCGTTGGATCACCTGCGTATGCTCCTCGTTCCCGTTGCAGCCAGACAAAAAGAAAGAGCTGAAAAGGCAGCACAAGAGAAAGCAGCCAGTAGTGGGAAGAGGAAAGCCTCTGCTCCTACTTCTGCTTCGAGGTCGAGTTCTGGTGGGTCGACCACGACGACTACTGGGAGTGGTGTCGGTGGGAAGACGACAGCAAAGGGGAAGAAGAAACCAATGAGCATTAATATCCCGTTGCATGGTCCACGAGTGGAGATTTTGTTGGCTTGGTTGGCAGCTGTACATTTGGCGGAGTTGGATTCGGTCGCTTGAGCGTTTGGGTTTTCGTTCTTATCTATGTACTGTTCTCGAGAGTGTGGAAGGAAGCCGTGAGGGCTTTATGAACGTTATGACAAAGAGACAGAAAAATTGGTATTCGGGTTCGGAGCTTGTAGTATGCCGCCTCTAGATATGTGGTCGTTCACGCTTTGTACAGGTAGAAAGGTGGAGGTTCCTTGATCAATTGTGAGTCGTGTTTCTTTGTCCGACAAGCAACGAGTGAGGGTGGACGCTTGGTTCACCGACATCATTGTCATTGCCCTCCTTTGGTTGCATTCTTTGCGAAAAAGTAGACTTCTTGTGCCATGACCTATTGTTCGTTTACTTGTGCCTTTGTCCCTATTTCCAAGACGTGAAAATCTCCTCAAATACGCGTTTTGAGCATTGGTCGCGCGACACGCATCACGTGCAATTCACGTGATCGCGTCGAATGTAACGAGGCATGATCTTGCAGCTTGATGTTGGCTCTGCCCGTGGAAAGCATTTTGATGAAATTGCGATAGATGGATAAGTTAGAGGTTTGTTCATGCCCCTAAAACGGCAATTTCACCACCACTGCACGCGTAAAAGTCTCAGTTTTCCTGCCCGTTGACTGCACTTCTGGGACGAAGAGTCGGATTCTGCTCCCAAAGCGTGTCTTGTGTCTGACAAGGTGCTTCCTTTCTTGCCAGCGTTGCAGGGACGAGATGAATAGATAGGTCCTTGAGGCAATTGTCTATCTACCAAAAGCCTCCAAGCCGAGAGTAATCAACGTAGGAGCTGCAGGAGACAGTGTGCACTTGTCAGTGTGCGAGTACTAGCAAGAAGCAAGATTGGGTAACTCACAAGGGGAGAGAGAGTCAGGGTAGAGGAGAAAAGGAGAGATGACGGTCTATGAGGGGCATGTTCTTCTGTTGTCTGTATATACGATTGAGGCTGACTTTCCGTGGCTGACAGAGAACCGGAATAGTGGTACCCCAACCATTCGCGACTTGCGATACCATCTTCGTGATTCTATTCGGTTCCGCAGAACCCACCATCGAAAAATGAAGTGGTCGCTCTTGACTGTTATCCCGAACCCGAACCCGAACCCGAACCCGAACCCTGGGTGACCCGACACGTCTACCAGAGGGAGCGGTGTCACGAACTGTTTGCGCGTCGTGTGATGGAACGAATATGAATCGATGCTCCTCAATCCGAACATCTGCGAGTATATTGAGTCCGATATGCGATGTACGGAAGTGACTGTCCCGCGATCGAAGGGCAAAAGACAAGTGTAAATGAAATTCCAACCGAGAGAAAAGGGATCGAACGGAGAGCAGTACCTGGAAACCAGAGCAAAAGAGTGAAAAACCGATGTCCATGCTGAACGAATGAAAGTGAATGGTGGTGTTTATCGGGGATAGATGTGGTCAAGAGTGCAGATAGACTGCACAGATACCAGACTCAATGTCCCTCATCACTAAATACTAGTTCCCCGTCGTCTAAATCGTCCAGGTCTTCATCGTCAGATGGGAGCCCACAGTTCCCTGTGCTCCCCGCGTCGGATAGGATGTGATGTCTCCTCAGGAGCTCTTCGATGCCCAATTTGGCTTCCCAGTCTACTCGTATCCAAGAGTGAATGAGATCCCCTGCTCTGTAGGCTAGTAGTGTCGGGAGCACGTCGGTGTCAACAGCATCATCGCCCCAACCCTCGTCGTCATCTTCCTCGCTATCTTCGTCTGTGTCATCGTCCTCTTCATCGTCTGGATACCGTCCAGGAACGAGTATCCTTCTGGACGGAGAGCGTTTGAGAGCAAAGGGAGGGTTTTTGACGGAGAGGTGGGAGTGTGAGGACTTCGTGGAAGACGAGGCAAAACCAAGTGCACCTGCACGCGCACGAAGGAATTTGACACTTGTATAAATTCGAGCAATACGTGCCAGGGTCTCGTCGAGTGCGGCACAACGATCGAGGGACTGAAGTTCAACGAGTAAATCAGTGACGAGACATCTTCGAACGGATGAAAGAAGCATACGGGATCGTAGATGTGTACAATGACCCAGGTTTTCCTATCTTCCTGTTCGATAGCCGGAACAAATCCTCTCACTCCGACCTCTCGAAGATGCCCAAACTTGCCCTTGGTAAGCAAACCATTCCTCCCATTTGGACTTCCTTCCAGCATTGCTTTCTCCGCGAGCCTTTCTCTCTCCTCTTCTCCCCACGTTTTCCCACCAAGACTGGCCTTCTCCATAGCGCGATTGAGAGCATGAACATCCTGCGCCTTCTTCGTCCTAGCATTCGATGCCGCTTCATTTCTATCTCGGATGACTCCCTTCACACCAGTCCTTCCGGGAACGCCCATCCCTATAGAGTCGTTATGAGAAGATTCACCAGTCAACTGACTGAGAGCTTTCCGGCGTTCTGCGTCTGAATCGTAGTCGTATTCTTCGCCATCGTTTGGCCATGCGACAGGAGATGGAGAACGCGAACGTACTGGAGAGGAAGATCTCGAAGGCGGGTTGAAGAGCTTCCCAGAAAGGACGAGCTCTTCGATATCACCACCTATTGCAGGGCCCATTTAACTGGATGAGCAGGTCGAAGAGGTAAATGTGCGCGGCGGTCGTCCTCAAGGACTCTGACGGCTCAAGGAGAGCAAGCGATTTGTGATCCAAGCCAATCAGACGCTGGGATTGGTTGAATGCGTGGGAAAATCAATATTATCCCGACTGCAAAAAACATAAGAAATATACGATACCTGCATCCTCTTCGCCAACTGTCCTCGCTGAATTCTGAGGGGGCATCTCAACAATAATGGATCTTGTATGGTCAAGATGAAAGTGTGTTTCAAGTGTCGTTTGGACAAAAACGATGAGGTAACGACGGGTGGCTCAAATGATCAGGGCAACTGGAGGTGTGCCTGTTTGAGAGTATGCATTTCCCATTGAACCACCACGTTCTTGTTTGGTATCTCCTCATCTTCCCCCTTCATGCCCTCGCAAACACTGAGATTATAAACTTCGCGGTATCGCAGAGCGAAGACGTTGTATATCACAGTTGGTTGGAGTGGTGAGTGTCAATGTTTTTTCGCCAGTCGCTGCAACGTTTTAACTATCTTTAGGGACACACTGAACTCTGAGCATCCTCAACGCCAACTGGAAGTCCCCCCTGCACCTCTTGGTACCCCTCTCAGACGTGTATGCGAAGGCTTTATACCTGGAGAATGCCGGCACGAACGATGGGTCGCGTTGAATTTAGATGATCCGAGGTGGAATAGATTTTCCAAGTTTACTTTGAGGATATCGTGGCCGGCTTCGGTACGTTATGGCGCCTCAACCACTCAGGTCAATCTTCTGAGACCCTGGTATTCGATAGAACCCCGCTGATTTCTTGGTTGAGACGTTCACGGGCTCTTCATTGGTTTCCATCTTCTATTCCCCGGACCAAACACATCTACTCCCAAAGGACTTGACCAGGAGACAATACGCGCGCATACGGGTCCTCAACACTGGAGTTCGCACTCCTGGTCGGAATTATTCGATGGCTCCTCCGGAGATAGAGCCTGTCCCTTTCAGCATCCTCCTGGAACCCCTCTACTTCGGCGTTCTGCCAAGATCCGTGGTCCCAATCTTATTATTCCTGGCTCCCCTTGTCATCATCACGTTCGCATTTCTTCCCACAGTACACCACTTCCTCAGTGGGGTAGCCGAAATTGCGAGAAAGGAGTTCGTGTTACAACGGCAACATAGGGTCAAGGATGATTGAAGACTTTGAACCGATATCGTTGAGGTCGTCCTTGTATGTCTCCCACACCCTCAAGTGTTGGCAGTAAAGGGATGTATTCGTAGGTTCACGGGAGGGTTCAGATGCGCTCGAATTGATTTGTAGTCGCGGTGTCCTACACGGGTCTCGTCGATGTTGCAATTTGACACCTTCTGATATTCCTTCGCAGAAGAGTCAGAACGTATGGAAACGCAGCATCAATCAAGAGTCAGAGATCGATTCCCCAATTGTTTGATTTCGTGATTGCTGAACATTTCCAGGAACGTCCATTCCTTTCAATATCGTGGTCTGTCTATCTTTAGATGCATCCAGCCCTTTCACCTACTGATTCTCTCTCGTATTCTTGTTCCTAGGCAGGGGATTTGAGCCAACGTGAGACCGAGCAGAAACGATGGACACCTGACTATACTTGTATCTGTTGCCAGACCAACATTCCATACTGACGATTCCAACGCCGGCTTCCTCCACTTCCGTAAATCGGAAGAACACACGCGCCCACATCCCATGAACCCCAAAGGAGAGGTACAAGAGGATATTCCCTTCCTTGAGAAGACAGGTATACCACGGCTATGCCGCTCCCATCGTCGCTGACGAAGCGCGAACGTTGCGTCCAATTGCCGAAGCTGAATCCCGAGATTAACGCTGAGTCGGCGCGACACTGGCAGTCTGTGTAACGAGATCATTCTAGCACTTGTCAACTCTGAAGTACTGACAGCTATGGCCACCCATTTACGACCGAGGGATATGAGCAATCACAGCCTTATGGACCGCGAAATCTCACCTCAGTGCTCTCTGGAATGGCTGTGATGACTGGATTTGTCAGATTTGGGCTCGTGATCGGATTGCGTTGGGATTGTGCTCGACGCGCGCTCGATGTATCAGCCACCCAGAGTCCGTGTATTTCTTGTTCAACTCCCCTTCTCGGAAAGTGGGAGAGGCATATATAAGATCTGTACTTGATCAGACGGAACCATCACAATCCACCTTTCCCCCATATCATTTCACCTCCCCCCTGCCACTCGTCACAACAATGCCCGTCAAAGCCATCACCAGTCTTGCCGAGTTCAAGGAAGTGGTCAGTCATATCTCTCCTATTGGACATACGCTACCGTGATTGTTGACTTCGGTCTTACCTGAACCTCCCCGTTGGGACAATAGATCGCAAAGGGCAACCCAGTATTCATTGATTTCTGGGCAACCTGGTGTGGCCCTTGCAGGGTCATTTCCCCTATCTTTGAGAAGCTCTCAGATCAGTTCCCAAATGCCGAGTTCTACAAGGTCGACGTAGATGAACAACCCGATATCTCCCAAGAGGTCGGTGTTCGCGCGGTACGTCTCGAATCTCTCTATTCCCCTATCAAACATTGATCATTCACACTCTTTTCCGCATCGTCCAGATGCCCACCTTCATTGCTTTCAAGAACGGAGAAAAGCTTGGGGATCTTGTTGGCGCAAACCCAAATGGACTCACCGTATGTTGTTTCTCTGCTAGTTCCATGCCCCTTTCTCTAGACGTTGATTGCTTCCTTACAGACCCTTATTCAAACCCACGTCGGTTAAACCCGTAACATGCTCAATCCCACCACAAGATTCTAACGCGTTCCGTCGTATCCTATCATGAATATCTGTATTGTATAGTGTCTGGTCGTATGTACACCAAATGAGAAGAAGCAATGACGAGATGTTATCCCACGAGATCCTATGAGAACATTCCAGTTGATTCCCTCCGGACTTCTCCCGCGACTGGGCGAATCCAAGGCTCGGATGTCATGGGTTCAGATACAAACGAGATGACCTGATTATACTGTACCATAAGTCTCATGAGGGTGACCGTGCAAGTGGGAATATAGATGCATCGTATCAGAGGAGAGTCGTTGAGAGCAGCGAGCCTGACTCGGAGTAACCCTCGGTTGGCCACCAATCAGCTCGAACTGTTGTTATTTCAGTCGCCGCGCCCGCGGTCATCAATCATCTTCACGGCTTGCTCCCAACCATTATATATTCCCCCTCCGTCCAATTCCTGTAAAGATGCACTTGACCCCATTTCTACCATGCAAGTCCGGGTCGTCTCTCTTGAAGTCTGAACTCGCAATTCTTATCTCGAAAGCAGTGACGACGTGCACAAAACAGAAGTGCCGGTAAAGTCGAGCTCCACGTTCAAGTTAGTCTTCGGTTGGGCTGGATACCGATTACCGTCTTCGTGAAAACACCCCAAATCTCTTTCGAAACCAATTGGCATGCCACAAAGGGCCATCATGAATCACGATATCGTCCGATGCTTCAGACAAGAGAGGGAGCCCGATTCTTATTCTTTCACTTTTCGGACCTGACACCCAGTCAGGTATGGTATGCGGAGTCTCTATTCTGGTCAGATTTAAAGTTCTCATTACTGAGTTTATCTACGTCTGTAGTTTTGGGTATCTCTGTGTCCATGACTCGAGTTGCAAGACGATATTTTGAGCGTTCCTATGGGCTGCCCCATATCTATGCATCCATGCTATCTTAAAAGTTCATTCCTTTGTCAATATACAAAGGTGGATCCAGATACGGGGCTCATATAAAGAATATAAAGACACGTTTGGAGATCCAGCGAGGGAGTTTCTTCTTTTCCCTTTTCCCCTTTCCTGTTCCCTTCCGAGCGGTATGTCATATTCCTTGTTTTCCCCCATATTATTGCCCTCTAGGGTACCAATGTCTACAATCTATAGCAATAATCCACCTAGAAGTGTTGTGTCAATGTTTCTTCTCCGTTGTCGCGGACTTTTGGTACCAGGGATGTCCACCGCTGAAGCATTGGAACGTGATAAGGTAGTGTTGAATTCCATTCGAACAGCGTTCAGGATCTATGTAACGCAATAGATTGACTCTGAATAGTTTTTTGAACGCCAATCTCCATTTTGTCGGGATCAGCGATGTTATTGTGGAGCTCAAGTCTGACCGAGGGTGGATTCTCAGGTGAATTCCTGATGTCGTGTCGAGGGAACCGTCAAGGTCCGGCCATGTGTACAACAGCCCAAGGGGTCCGATAAGACCAAGAGTAGCATTTAGTGAACCACTGTGCGTTCCACAGAAAAGTACAAAGGGCTCAAAGTCTCAACCTCCTGTATCTGAAGGTCATCGACCAGTCGTCGAAGAACCTCACTTTGCTTACTTTGCATCTATATCCCACTGCGAGCATCATGAAGACCACTTTTTTACTCCTCCTTGCTTTGAGCTTAATCGTGTCAAATGTTGCTGCTTTACCAGCAACGGAAGTGAGTCACTTTCATACGGATTTGTCGTCGTCACCCGTTGATAGACTCTGCTAGCTTGCTCCTGCTGACGAAAAACACGATGTCTTCGGTACAGCAGATTCCGACGGGGAGTATCATGAAGAGGTTACTCTAAACAGAACGCATCCTAAACTTTGACTCAAACTTGGCCCTCCTAGGTGAAGGATCGATTCATTATCAAATACTACTGACGTTCTCGATGTGGGAACTTTGTGAAGCGGGGGAGAGTTACCGAGAATATCGCAACATTGATGTATGAGACTTATCGGCTATAGAGATATTTGAAGCGAGGATACGGAAGAAGGATAGATGCGAAGGCCACTTGTTGTCCTTACAGTCGTTTCCAGACCATTCATAAGCGTTGCAGTCAATAACTTATGCTCCGGATGACCTTTGATGACAGCCTGAGCGCAAGCACTGAAGTTATGAATAAAACTTACCGTAGTGATGCATGAAACCATGACCATGAGTTGAAGACCCAATATTGCGACAGCAACAGCATGCTTAGTCGTTGGCTAAACACGCAATGAATTGAACATTGAAAAAAGTTAATACCAGATTGATGACGGAAAGGGGAAGGTCGCACCAGCATAGATCAAGAAAGAGTTGACGACCAACACAAGCGAGAAGACGTCGGCCCGACTGCGTATGTCACGGGCTTGTTTCTCAGTGAAGAACTTTCGATTTATTCATGGCACTTGAGATAAAATAGTCGGAGAAATGAGCTATATTCACCCTCGGGTGAACCAATATTAGCAATGTTTGCAGCACAAGCAATATGAATTAACCAGGGGTGCAAAAGACGAGTTGCACAGTCTTTCAGAGTTGTTTTCGAGAGAACTTACGCTTCTATTCTATTTCGCCTTCCAAGTTATAGATATCCTCGCATACGAGCTCGGCCGGGGACTCGATTATCAGAAGTAGAGACCTCGAGTAAATCCCCAAAGTACTCGGAGTGGAGTGGAGTTGCTCCTAAACCTATGGTGTGAAGCGACTCAGAAATTTAAGCGGAGGCTTTCAAGGAGTGACACGTACCTTGCCAGGCAGAAAATACGGCTTCATCCATCACACCCTCAACACAGATATCTTCGCGCCAAATGGGTCAACTGTTTGACATGGATATGACACTTTATAGCATGTTCGCGTCAAGAGCGTTTGTCGATTAACTTGATGGAGACCTACCCAGAGCTTTGATAGAGAGACTTCAACGACCAGAGAATGACTATGAGTGAGCCATTGATGAAGTGGTCATGCTATTTCCTTTCAATTAAATTTGAGGCCGCGAATGCCTTTTGACCCTGCACTCGTGGGCCTACGGGCTGGAGAGGCGATGGTTTGACGATCGCGAGTAAAAACATACCACGGACATGGACCTCCCTACTCACTCAAATGGGCTCTGCTCACAAGATTCTATTCTGAGCGGGGGTGATAGCGTACATGTCGTTTCCAAGTAGCACGGTAAGGCTTGTCGTAGTGCTATCGTTGCCCACCGCAGGTGAGATCTGAAGCCTCAAGGCTGACGTCAATGCTAAAGCAGTAGCCAGAGGGGTCGTTCAAGCTTCAAGGAGCGTTTTGAGGAATCTGACACTCACTGAGGTGCGAATTAATCTGAATCCATTTTGGAAGCGTCATGAACAGAATACAGAATAAACGGAGACGGAGGCAATTGCAGTGCCGATACTTTGCCGATTATGTCATCCTGTGGCCAAAGTTCTAGATCCCCCCGGCCCAGAGTGACCTGGTGAGCCATCTCACTGCGTCTCATCACAAAGCTGCGAGTCCGAGCCTTTGGGACCGAACCGAGCCTGAGATCGATTCAATTGGGGAATTTGGCCTCAGGACGTCATCTCGCCCCGTGTCTGTTAGTCTTCTCCTTGCCTCTGAGGTTCATCGAGTTGCGACCCTCGTCTGTGCACAGGATGAGGAAGATGAAACCTATTAGCTTCAAAAACGTCTCACATTGTATGGTGCATGCGCATGATTGGCCGGTGAGCATATGAATTTATAATTCGTTTGACCAATGGCGATTGCTTCTCAGAAAGACGCTGAATGAAATCCAGTGTATCCTACCAAGTCGAGCGGTGGTATATTCCCACAAACCGGTGAAAATCGTAGTATGGTGTTCATAGGCGAGGTTTCCCGTGAAGGAAGACACCGCGACAATGATTCGAGATCTACCCGTGTAGAGCCACGGTCGTCCTGTGCCATTCACAAGGAGGTCGACTTGTACGAGCCTTTAAGCACAGTCCGAAAGATCGAGTGAGTGAAATGACCCTTAGATTGAACTGATTCATACCGAGGCACCTCAGTTCTGCCAGTCTATTATATGGCATTGCCACTGACATAGGCTCTCTCCATTTCATCGATGCGGCAACTCCAGCCTGAGGTTGGGCTCCAAGGATGATAGTTCATTTGTTTCCTAGTATGATTACATGCCAAGAACTTCCTACGATTGGTGGGGCTTTAAATTTCTCGACCGTGTAACGAGAGGTTGTCAGGAGGGAATCACCCGAGGAGTGGAATAAAACTACGAACCTCTTTCGACGTTTTTCTCCACTTTTCTTCTTCTAGTATACTTCTCAAACATGATTCACAACCTTCCAATCAATGAGCTTTACTATCATTGGTGAGGTTTTCATCGCATTTATTCCAACGAATCCACCACTGAACTCGCATGCAACAGGTACGTCAGCTGTTATGGCTTCATGAGTCTTACAAGTGAGCCTATATGATCTGGGAATCACGTTTTTCACCTCACTCGTAAGTGAATTGCCCTCGTACTTGCAGCGCTCGTCGTCTACGAGATTCTCTTCAATCTGGGTGATGAAAAAGAATTCATCTGGGGACGCAAAATCTCCTTACCCAACGTTTTGTACTTCGTATTCCGGATATGCTCCCTCGCAAATTTTATCCTCCAGATATCTCTCCGACTGGCTTCATCTACTATCGCTGTAAGTTCCGTAACTACCGAGTACCTTTCTCCCTTTTAGATCTGATGTAATCCAGGGGTGCGCGCCACCAGACTATATCCCCAATCTGCTGAAGGCTCATTCCATGTTGCCAGTTGTCGGGGACAGAATATTCTGCTTGAACATCACGCCTGGTGACAAAACCTTTGTTGCTGTCGCTCGTTACGTCCAGATTCGTGGTGCCCACCCTATATGAATCTTGATCATAGAATTTCATTGACAGTCTTCAACGCGTTGCGTATAACGGTTAATATGGAGCAATCGCTGGCCAATTTCCTCTTTTTGTTCTGTTGGTATCACTCATTCCTGCTGTCATCAATGCTGTGAGTACCTGTTCTGATGCCGAAACACTCAGAGTTCTGGAATGACACGCTATCATACTACAGTATACAGTCGCACACATATCAAATATTTCGGTGTCCCCTTCTGCTGCGCCCTTGGGATTTTGTCGATCGGTTATTAGGTTAAACGAACATGTTCTCGAGATGTCAGTGGCACTGGTTTTAGCTTGCGTTTACTGACTGAGATCCCGGGGTATTCGATACAGCGGTACGTACTGTCTTCGCAGTCTCTCAAAATATTTTCTCAGAGGCAATCCCTATTAAAAGAATTGCTATTTATTCGCTCGAGGCAGTTCAATCCTTGTTGATACGTTCATCTTAATCCTGACCTGGATAAGACTGTATGGATATCGAAGAAGTTTGCAACAGAAGCGAGACAGAAAGCAAATCTTGTTACATTGATATTGAGAGACGGTGAGGGACCTATGCCGTGTTACAATGCTCACTTGAGCCCGACTCATACCGACATATAGGGACTCTGTACTTCAGGTTTGTCGTTCTGTTTATGCGACCCATGGAGGATAATTACGAGTCCGACATTGGACCTAGTGTCCATCTCGTTATCAATGTCATCGATATCATTTCTCAATACACAGTAAGTACCATCCTCTACTCCTTTCCGTTTACTGTGAATCCTTAAATCACCGATGATCACCTCAGTTTGCCGCACACCAAAGTGCTCCTTTTGGATCAATGTCCAACGCGTGGGTCCTATGCGTACGACAGGATATCCGGTTACTCACACAACACTTTTCACCGTACCTAGGGCATCTTCAATTTTGATTCCCCGGTTCATCCTCAACCTTCGTAACGTGGACGAGGGAGGCTCCCAAATACAACACTACAACAGTAGCTTCATCAGGAGCCTCATCGGTCCCATGGCTCTACCAGCGGAGAATATCGGACCGGAATGTAAAAGGAACGATCCGATGGAACTGAGGGTTGGGCCACAAACCCAAACCGGAAATACATCGGATGCCCCCACAGATTATTGAACCAAGGTGATTGTGCCCTCTCTTTTGGATCAACACTTATTCTGATTGCTCCCACATTCAATGTGGAACGCAGGGACTTTGCAGTTGTTTGCATTTGGCAATACCGAAACCCACGCAGATCTGAGGAAGCCTTGTATCGTAACCCATTCGTCCAGGAGATCCTGCCAGTCCGGAAAGAATGACAGCGATATTGTCTCTTCTCTTCCGGCATTGAAAGTGTCTCGTCAAAGTAGCACGATCCAAGCGTCGTTGGCCCGAATGAATCATGAGCCGATTGTGGATTGAGTCCAAACGAGCCCCTCGGCATCGGACTGGTCGACCATCGTGATGATGCATGCCACAGAGTGACCCAACCAAGGTACCATGATACAGTAACTTGAAGTATCTCTAAGTCGCTAGATATCATCACGAGACTATGAGCCGTAACCTTCCTTGGGACCGAACAGAGCCCCAGGTCGATTCGCTTTGAGGTATTTCCCCTCAGAACGTCGCACAACACCGTTTCGGTTCCGGTCTACTCTTTTCCTTCGAAATTCATCGAATCGCGGCCCTGTTCTGTACACAGGATGATGAAGAAGTGACTTGATAACGTGGTTCGACAGTGAGCATATCAGATTACCCCCTATGTGATGACTATTTCTCTCGATGACCCTGAATAAAATGCAGTGTACCCTGCCAAGTCGAGCGGTGGTATATACCCACACATCGTGAATACCGTGGGTGTTCATGGCATAGGTTTGTGTTAATTTGCGTACTAAGCTAATAAAGACCCCAATACAAGAACTCAAGCTCTACGGATATGGATGGCGTAAGCCTTCGTCGTCTCGTGCCATATGCTGTGGGATGCTAATGAACGCACCATGAAAGACCAGGTGAGCAAAATTCCCGGGTATTGGTATTTCAACAGCTGGATTCCACATTCAACCAGTCATAGTCTAGCGCACAGTCGTACAGCCCCAGGTCAAGTATGGCATACAGAATCTCTATCGTGGTCAGATTTAAAGTTCTATTCACTGAACCAATGCCAGTACCCGTACTTTAAGGTATGTCTGTGTCCACGACCGGGATTGCAAGACGAAGTTTTGCATATTCCCAAGGTTTCGCCACAAACCCTAAATCCTCATAGGCTTCCCAATTATATGCATCTATGCCATTTCAGACGTGATCACTTTGGAAATGTGGAAAGGTTGACCAAGACGATGAAACTCACATAACGACACATCTGGAGATCCAACTGAAGAGTTTCTCCTCTTGC
Source organism: Meripilus lineatus (assembly GCA_027627245.1). Classification (NCBI taxonomy): domain Eukaryota; kingdom Fungi; phylum Basidiomycota; class Agaricomycetes; order Polyporales; family Meripilaceae; genus Meripilus; species Meripilus lineatus. The sequence continues at coordinate 12,384 of JANAWD010000477.1, read as the reverse complement.
TATCTGAGAAGCGCGCTTTTTTCTTGTGTTTCTCCATACAGACCACCTTCAACAGTCTTTAGCAATTATCCACCTCGAAGTGTTGTGGCAATGTTGCTTCCCCGTCGTCGCAGACATTTGGTCCCAGGGATGGCCACACCCACTGAGGCATTTTGACGCGACAAGGTAATGTTCAAGCCCATTCGACGAGTGTTCAGGGCCTATGTAACGCGATATCATGACTATAGATAGCTTTCAGAACCTCAATTTCCATTTTGTCCAGGTCACCGATGTTCTTATGGGGCTCAAGTCAAATCTAGGATGAATTCTCGAATGAATTCCCAATGTCGTGTCGAACGAACCATCAAGGACCACGGTCATGTGTACACCAGCTCAGCTGGGTCCTAGGAGACCAAAAGCAGCATTTTAGAAACCACTGTATGTTCCACAGAGTAGTTAAAGGCACTCCGAACCTCCTCAAATCTGCAGTCACCAACTCGCAGAATCTGCCTTCGTTCACTGTGCATCTATTATCCATTGCAGTTATCATGAAGACTACTCTTATGCTTCTCCTTGCTTTGAGCTTGGTGGTGTCGAATGTTGCTGCTTTACCAGCAACTGGAGTGAGTCGCGTTGATTCTATAGACCTGTCGTTGTCACTCATTTACTGACTTTGCTAGGTTGCTGTTCCTGACGGGAATCACGATATCTCTGATGCAACGAGGTCCGGCGAGGAGCTCAGTGAGCCTGAGCAGGTCACGTTAAAGACAACTTATTTCAAACTTCGATACTGACACTCCGAAATCTCCCTCAGGTGAATACAGTTTTTCATCCATGCTATGGCTGTTGAGCTTTGATGTGAGAGCGTCGCAAAGCGGAGGAGGTAGAAATTGGCGGAGTCCTCCTGAAAATGTTGGGGATTTCGTTACACCGTAGTCAAACCCACGCAGGTCTGACTTGGAAGCCAAGTATTGTAGACAATTCATTTGGGGAATATCATGTCGATCTGGAGAGAACAACACCGGTATCGATCTCTTCTCTCTCGGCGTTGAAAGTGTCTCCTCATTTTCGTACGTGCTGAAAACCCTGGATCAGAGTGATTCAGTTGCCATTGTGCCTCCCTGCCGTTTTCTAACCAAGTCTGTAGATTATTGATAATATGTGACTGACGTCCTCATTGCGTCGCGTACAAACGATCGCGTTCGTGAAAGCACCCTGATTTTCACACAAAGTACTATAGGAGGTTACACAAAGGGCCATTGTTCATCAGAGGATGGGTCAACGTTTCAGACATCAAAGCGCCCGGGAGCCCGACTCTTGACTTTCACATCTTCCCTGGGCTCGGATCTGACACCTAGTCATGGTCGAGCACACACACACCCGTTCAGTCCCAGGTCAGGTATGGTAACACGGAATCCCTGTTCTTGCCAGATTTAGAATTCTCTTCACCGAGTTTACTCAGTGTTTCAGGAATGTCCGTGCCCATAACTCGAGTTGCAAGACAATTTCTTGAACATTCCCAAGGACTCGTCACAATCCCTGCCCCACGTTTCCATAGTGATGCGTCTATGGTATTCTCGAAGTTCGTCACTTTGCCAATGTGCAGAGGTCGTCTCAGATGATGAGGTATATAACGATATATCTGGGGATCTCACTGAAGAGTTTCTCCTTCCTCCTTCTGAGAGGTGTGTAATTTTTCTTGTATTTCCTTCGATTCAGATGGGCCACTTCCAACAATATTTAGCAATCATCCACCTCGGAGTGTCGTGGCAATATTGCTTCCCCGTCGTCGTCGCGTATTTTTAGTCCCAAGGGTGACCACGCCCACTGAGGCATTTCGACGCAATAAGGTAATGTTCAAGTCTATTCGACCGGTGTTCAGGGCTTTGTAACGCGATTCAACGACTATAAATAGCTTTGAGAACCTCAATTTCCATTTTGACGAGGTCAATCATGTTCTTCTGGGGCTCGCATCTGATCGAGGGTGAATTCTCATTGAATTCCCGATGTCGCGTCGAAGGATTCGGATCCATCAAGGTCCCTGGACATGAGTATTCTAGCTCACGCCGTCCCAGGAGTAGCATTTGGTGAACCCACTGTATGTGCCACAGCAAGGTTAAAAGCCCTCCGAAACTCCTGAAATCTGCAGGTCATCGACCCTCAAAATCTGACTTTGCTTACTGTGCATCAATCATCAATTGCAATCATTATGAAGACTACTTTTATGCTCCTTCTTGCTTTGAGTTTGGTCGTGTCGAACGTTGCTGCTTTACCAACAACGGAGGTGAGTCATGTCGATATGGTCCTGTCGTTGTCACTTGTTGACAGACTCTGCCAGGTCGCCGCTCTTGACGCAAAATACGATGGCTCCGATACAGCGAGCTCCGATGAGGACTACAGCGAGAAGGTGGGATGGTCTCCCTAAATACAACTCATCTTAAACTGCGATACTGAAACCTGAAATCCCTCTCAGTTTACTGACCTAACTTATCCATGCTATTCCTGTCCACCTTGAACTTCGACGTGAGAGTGTTGTAAAGCGGAGGTGGTGGAAATTGGCGGAGAGCTACCCAGAATGTTGCTGTGAAATGCAGTGTATATTACCATTTCGAGTGGTGGCATATGCCCTCAAGTCTGTGGACACCGTAGTATGGTGTTCATAGGTGAGGCTTTTGTTGGTTTTCATGTTAAACGAATGAAGACGCCGCTACAACGACACACGCTTGACGGATGGAGACAGGCCGTGGTCATGAGCGCACCCTCAAAGAAAAAGCGAATGAAATTGCCAGGTATTGTTATTTCTGTTGAGGTTCTAGATCGGAAAGGATCGAGGGCGTATCGAGGAGGGATCGGGATGGAGGAACAATAGAATGAAGTGAGACTACGACGGACGAGATTTAAGTAGTGACTTATCGCGTGATTATACCATGGACTTTAAAGTACGCTGGTGCGTACGCCGTCTCTTCAATTGATCCGTATGCGACGCTTGAAGAGACGTGAGTAAATTGAGATTCTCTTGTACTAGTATTTAATGTGAAGTACTCACCATACCATACCTAGTGACCGAATCGTCGCTAGGTAAATATATATCTAAAAGTGCACCGTATACGACGCTTGAAGAGACTGACCGAATCGTCACTAGGTTGTGCGACGTCGTTCGAGTCATTAGGAATCCAGTTGGTTGATCCCTCGGTGCGCCGAGCGGAGTCTTGCGCTGCACGAGGTTCGTATCACCTGCGCGGTTTTCTTATTTCTACAATTTCAACGGTTAGATTGCACGTTCAAGTAAGTCATCCTTGGTTGCGGTACAAACTTTCATGTTCGTGAAAACACCCTGACCACAGAAGGACATTGTTCATCAGTAGATGGGTCAACGTTTCAGGCGGCCTCAAAGGAAGTCCGACTCTTAACTTTCACATCTTCTCTGGCTCGGACCTGACACCCTGCCATGTTCGAGCACACAACCGTACAGCCCATGGTGTCCTCGCAAACCCGACCCCCACATTCCCATATCTATGAAGTCATGCCACCTTTAGAGCTCATCACTTCATCGATATGCAGAGGTGGTCCCTGAAGAGGAGACTCATCTCACGACACATCTGGGGATCGAGCAGAAGAGTCTCTCTCCTTTTCCCTTTTCCTTATGAGCAGTGTGTGATTTTTCTTGTTTTTCTGCGTATTATTACCCTTCTAGGGGACTAATGCCAATAATCTTTAGTAATCATCCACCTCGAAGTGTTGTTGGAATGTTACTTCCCCGCCGTCGCATGATTTTAGCTCCCGGGGATGACTACACCCTCTGAGGCATTTCGGCACAACAAGGTAATGTTCAAGCCTATTCGACCTGCGTTCAGGGTCTATGTAACACGATGTGTTGACCATAGATTACTTTCAGAACCTCAATCTCCATTTCTTCGGGTTAACGAAGTTCTTCGGGGTCTGATCGAGGGTACATTCTCAAATCAATTCCCGATGTCAGTTCGAAGGATCCATCAAGGTACGCCAGCACAGTCGGTTCTACGAGACCAAGAGCGGCATTTGATAACCCAATGTATGTTCCATATCGAAGTTAAAAGCCCCCGTGTAAGGATCGATTATCGTAGATAAGATTACAGGCGTTTAATTACCTTAATTAGTATATATTAGTAAGCCTGGTCTCCATGAAGGAGCCAGGCGTGATGACGGAACAGTCAGTCAACTCTTAACATCACACTTTTATCACTCAGTCGTACTTTCTCGAATATACCGAGTCAAGCGCATTTATCCCTGGGTGATTCGTGATTCAAGAGAACTATACTCAAACTTCTTACACTTTTTTGCGCTTCGTGAAAACGAGAAATGGCGACACCATCGAAACAGAACCTTTCATCATCTCAATCCCGCATTCTTACCCCACCGGGACTTACCTCATCTGGCAACAGACCCTCCAACGACCGTGGGGTCTACCGAAACGTACCATTGGTACCTCCCGGTCTCCCACCCTTGGGAAAGTCGAGCAACTCCCATCAGGAACCAATTGTTCCTGGGAAATCGCCCCCACATCAGGCGGCACCTAGTCCCCACACTCCTATTCTCATCCGCACGCAATGGACAACAGCACAAACGACATCCTTGAGATCCCAAGATGAACCGAGTATGGAACCGGCGGAGAATTGGCAACGAAAAAGAAGAACGAACCGGGACGGACAAAATCACCGAATATACTTTCAGAGCCTGAGAATGGCGGTCAATGCAGTTAAAAAGAGGTCAGAACAGGATGGCCGAGACATGAGAACCATCATGGATGAGGCGATGCGGAAAATTGAGAATAGACAACAAGATACGAGGAATGTCATAGACGAGATAATGCGAAATTTAGATGAAAACCTACAAAGGATGGACGATGGACTGGATCCGGAGGAGTACAAGGCAGCGCCAACCTCGAGCCCTAGTACATGGACGCAGGGAACTACCCCAGTAACTGAGAACCGTCATGGAGGTTATGAGCGACGCAACACATTGAGAGAAAGAAACATTGAAAGACATACCGGGAACGATTCAGGTGACAATAGAGGAGAATCATCAAACGCAGGACCACCAGGACCACCAGGACTGCCAGACGGATCCAGAGGAAATGATCCCTCCAGCGGAAGTGAGAACGAAGGAAGTAATAGAGACAACAGAAGTAGAGCAGAGCCACGACGAGCACGAACGATGACCCCGTTTCCGGACCAGGAACAATCAAGGGTTGGAGAGAATTTTCCGACATACAATGAGAAACCGATGAATAATCGGTTGTATGCGCGTGATTCAAAAGGACGTGTTGTGGATAATAGCTTAAAATGGATAATTGCAACGATCGATGAAAGGCTAGGAGAACCAATGGAGGATCACAATCGAAATGTGAAAATGAAAGAACCAGAGAAATATGACGGAGCCAATGATTTGGACGTGTTCGATGACTGGGTATTGGATATAACCAGATGGATGGCCATATCACAATTGGGTGGACCGAAGAAGGAGAAGATGAGAATACTCACGCTGGGTCAACTACTATCCAAAAAAGCACTGGTTTGGTATCGCTCGGAAATTGAATCTCCATTCCGCGCGCGAAGGGAATGGACGTTTGTGGACATAGTATGTGGTCTGTTTGATCATTTCGTGCACAAGACTTCCGGGAAGGTGGCCGGAGAGAAATTCAGGAACGTACAATATGATGCGAGGAAAGGAGTATCCCAACTGTATACCGAAATGATGAAACACGCAAGCCGGATGGTTGAAGTGCCATCAGAATATGACCAGCGTGTTGTGTTCATGAGTGCATTACCAGAAGAGTTCCGCAAGGCACTCAGGGTATCACGCAAAATCAAGGAGGAACGAAATACGTTAATGGAGATATACTACAATGCAATGGATATCGAAGAAGCTATACATACGGACAAGAGACAAAAGAAGAACAGAGAAGAGATGGAGAAACCACGAACAGAAGACCGAAATAGGGACTATCGTCCACAAACAGAAGACCGAAACAGACACTACCGTTCACGAGATGAAGAACGGCATCATGCCCCAAGACATCACCAATCTCGGGATCGAGAAAGGCATAGGCCGACGAATCGACCTGAGGATGACCAAAAATTGCGGGCCCATGACGTGCGAACACGGGAGGTCCCGCTACGAGATGAGACGAAAACTCCGTCATCATCGAAATCTACACAAGGGACCCATCAGCGACATCAGAAAAATGGACCAGAGAAGAAGGAGAAGGAGAAAGACGGACCTCGAATATCGGACAAATCGTACACACTACAATCGAACCCGGCTATACGAAGAGTAGAAGAGGCACCATCGGACTCAGATGAATTGGACGAATCCGATTCCGTCGAGGAGATGGAATATGAAAGGGAGAGTTCGGAACGAGACGCAGAACGAAGGAGGTACGCCAGGTTTGGAAGGAGAAGCCCCAGACGCCGACGTAGTGAATCAGAATCATCATATAATTCTGATCAATCTCTCCATGCCAGCGTGGCCGAAAGTGAGGAGGGATATGATGTTGAAGGATATGGATCAGACGAGTCTGCGTACACCTCTGGTGGTGAACATGCAACGGAATCTAATCACACAGATGGCGAGGAGGATTCGGAGGATTCGGCGTCCTTTCGTGCGATGTCGGTTGCCGCTGACATGTCGGGAGACTTGAATGGCGATGATCCACTGGTGGAAAGAAGATCGAGACCAAAGCAAGCGTCCGAACGGTTGATGGCGTATATCGAAATTAATGGAAGGAAGGCGTTGGCCTTGTTCGATTCAGGAAGTTCAATCGATGTAATCGACCACGAATTCGCGCAAGTAGCCCACATGAAACCATTCAGATTGCGGAAGCCGGTGTCTTTGCGATTGGGAACCAGAGAAAATCGATCAAGGATCCACTTCGGTATCTATACGCAGATGTCAATCAATGGAGTCCAAGTCGAAGAAGAAACGTACCTAGATATTGTGGACATAAGTCGCTACGATATCGTGTTCGGGGCCCCATTGATGTTGAAGTATGGGATGTGCTTGGATTTTGAGCATCGAGTGGTGCGGACCCGAGGCGAGGATGTGATCAAGTCAATATCCCTGCAGGCGGTTCAGGAAATCAGGACAGGAATGGTAGAGACTATGGAAACGCACCATGAGAGGCAAACGAACACGAAGATGCTACCTCCCCAAACCAGATCTCAATCTTTTTGTGGGGGAGGGAGACCGTCAGTGGAACTCCCGGTCATACCAAAACCGAATACGCACCAAGTCAAACTGCGCTCGAAGATCGCAGAATATTCCATGCTGGACATACCGAACACAAACCCAGGGAGAGAAGGGCGATCGCGCAAAGGCTCTCAATCAAAGAATCTCAAACGTGGACCACACCTAGTTGAACACCGCGAAATGCAGCAGGTGAGGAACGAAACGTACCAAATAAGCCACCTCGCACAGACGGTTCCCGAAGAAATGACCACCGAAGTCAGATCCGCAAATCAGCGAATCGACCAGGATGTCAGAATGGGGACCCGAGACGACCCCGGTAGCCCCACATCCCGCAGAGGGCACGAACGCCGGGAGTGGCCCTGAATTTCGCCGTGTTTGAAGGAGTAGTTGCTGTGGCTGGGATGAAGAGCAAGTCGGAGATCCCAAGAGATCGGCACAATCATCAGAGGAAAAGGATGGGGAATGAAGTTGTATCAGGCGACACCAGAAGTTGGGGCACCGAAGGCGTTGGCGATAGGATCACGATGAGGAGCAAGTCCGAGCATCCTCTTCCGTTCGAAGTCAAACAATCGCGCGCGGGCGGTTGTCTTGTGAGGGAGGGTGTAAGGATCGATTATCGTAGATAAGATTACAGGCGTTTAATTACCTTAATTAGTATATATTAGTAAGCCTGGTCTCCATGAAGGAGCCAGGCGTGATGACGGAACAGTCAGTCAACTCTTAACATCACACTTTTATCACTCAGTCGTACTTTCTCGAATATACCGAGTCAAGCGCATTTATCCCTGGGTGATTCGTGATTCAAGAGAACTATACTCAAACTTCTTACACCCCGGGACCGTCTGAAATCTGAAAGTCATCGATTCGTTGAAGCAGAATTTGACTTTTCTCACTGTACATCTATCATCCGCACCAATCATCATGAAGACTACCGTTCTACTCCTCCTTGCTCTGAGCCTGGTCGTGTCAAATGTTGCTGCTCTGCCATCAACAGAAGTGAGTTACATTGATATGGACCTGTCGTTGTCGCATGTTGACAATCGCCGTTAGCTTGCTGCCAGTGCTCCGGATGGAAGATACGAAGGCTCTGATGCACAGAGCTCCAATGGCGAGAAGGTGAGACTCTGGTCGCCATAAACACGACTCATCTAAGACTTGGACACCAAATCCTGAAAATCCCTCTCAGTTTAACGACATAATTTATCCATACCGCAAAGGTGGAGCTTTGATGTGAGACCGTTGCAAAGCGGAGGTGGCGAATCGCTATCATCGAGAACGTTGCCATTGATAAATGAGACTGATATCCTGTAGAGATTCAATGAGAGAATTTGGAAGCAGAATATACGCGAAGACTGTAGTGTCGGTAGATAAGTTGGCGCCCATCGGGCCACTCATCTACGGTGCTCCGCACCTTTATATCAAATTAACTTTTTATTGTCGTATCGTCACCTTCGCCGCCGTCGCTCGAAGTCAACATGTAGATCTTCCTGCAGTCGCTGTTCAGACTATTTATAACCGTTGTACTCGCCCAGCGTATCCTCCGGCGAGTTCTTGAAAAAGTTAATGTCAGATTGATGACGAGGAAGGAGGTGACAGTCTTAGCATAGGAACTTCGATTTGCGACTTGCACCCGTGCTTGCTCACAAACTCCAGACCGTGTATTGATGTTTCTTCCTTCGAGGGCGCGGGATTTTACTAATGGTTGGTCGTTTCGGATCCTTTCCATGAAGGCCACGCTGACTGCGGGTCCAGGAAGACCTCAGGCACAACAACACGGCAGCAGCTTCATCAAGAGGCTTATCGGTCCCATGTCTCTATCAGTCGGGAATGTAAGACCAGAGTGTGAAAGAAACGATCCAACGGAGCCAGATACACAAATCCAGACCGGCGGGGGTCTCATCGCCCAGGACATTGGCCGTTCCGAAGATACTGGGTCAAGGTGGGTGTAAAGTCTTCAGAGTCAATGGTCGTGCTAATTGCTTCCGCATTACAAAAGTGGTACGCGGGGAAGTTGTGGGGATTTCGTTACACCGAAAGGGATGAAAGTCCAACTCGGAAGCCTAGTGTTGTACCCCATTCATCATGATCCGGGGGATATCATGTCAGTCCGGAGAGAACACCGTGACCTCTCTCCCGGCATTGACAGTGTCTCCGAATTTTCGCGTTTAAAACCCTATCTCAGAGTGGTTGAGTTGCCATTGGTTCGTACCTTCGTTGTTAGATCCATATATATTGACAACCATCTGGATTCTGAACAGGTGACGACCGCGCGTTCAATCGATATGCCACAAAGGGCCATTATTGATCGGTATACAGTCCAACGCCTCAGACAAGAGCGAGGCCGACTCTTGCTCGTTCACTTCTCGGACCCGACACCCAGTCAGGGTCGAGCACCCGTTGGGCCCTAGATCAAGTATGGTATTATGCAGTCTCTATTTTGGGCAGAATTAGAGTTCTCAATACTGAGTATATGCATGCCTGCAGTTTCAAACTTTCAGGTATCTCTATGCCCATGACTCGAGTTGCATGGCGATATCTTGAACATTCTCATGGGCTTGTCGCAAACCCTGCCCCATATCTATGCATCCATGTCATTTTGAGAGTCCATCCCTTTGTCAAAATACAAAGGGGGTCCCAGATGATGAGGTCCAAAGAACGGCATATTTGGAGATTCAGCGGGAGGATTTCTTCTTTTTCCTGGTTCCTTCAGGGCTGTGTGTGATTTTTCTTGTTTTTCCCCATATTATTGCCCCTCCAGGTGACCAATGCCAAAATCTTTAGCAATTACCCATCTCGATGTGTTGTGGCAATGCTTCTGCCCCGCTGTCGTAGACTATTGGTTCCAGAAATGCCCGCCACTCAAGCGTTATACCGTGAAAAGGTAGTGTTTAATCCCATTCGAACAGCGTTCAGGGTCTATGTAACGCAATGCATTGACTCTAGATAGTTTTCAGAACACCAATCCCCATTTTTGGGGTCGGCGGTGTTCTTCAAGACCTGATTGAGGGTGAATTCTCAGATGAATTCGCGATCTCGTGTCGGAGGAACCATCAAGGTCCGCGGCCATGAGCCCAACAGTTCAAGGGGTCCTATGAAAACAAGATCTAGAGTAGCATTTGACGAACCACTATAAATCCCACAGCGAATTTAAATACTCACCCCCGGAAATATGAAGGACGTCGACTCGTTGGAGGAGGATCTAACTTTGTTCCCGTGCATCTATCCTATCCTGCAATCATCATGAAGATTTCCGCTAGCTTCTTACTTGCTCTGAGCTTGGTCGCGTCGAGTGTTGCCGCTTTGCCAGTGCTAACGGAAGTGAGTTGCTTTGAAGTGGTCCCATCGTTGTCACGCGTTGACAGACTCCTCTAGTGTGATTCGAGTGACAGTATCGATAGTGGTGCTAGCGAAGAGGTAACCAGAGCCACAGACGGTCCCCAATTCAACACTGACATATGAACTAGGTCAATAATCTCTTCAAGCTTTATCTCAAATTCGCCAAGTGTGAAGCTGCGATGAAGGGCAATGATGTCGTGGAAAGAGTTACTGAATACTGAGAATATGCGTATGGGATCGACGGACTGCATCGAGGTTCACGTTTGTTGTGAACATTTAGTCAATAAGTAGATGTGAAGTCCCTTCTGCTGCTGTACCCATAGAGGAGATGTAAACCATTCAAGTCACTTTTCTCGCATTGTATGAGTATGTTCGCCTCGAAGTTCAAATTTGCTCAGCAATCGTTGCTGGGTTGTGAACGTTGCAGCCAGATATAACAAGCTGACTTGAGGGTCCAACAAATACGATGGTTCCTGACGCGAGAGAACTTTTTTGCGATTGGGTATAATCTGTTCGTTCACTCATGACACGTTTTCCTTTCTGAAATAACCTGGGCCTCTGTCACTGTCGAAGCTTCTCGTTGGTGGTCTGTGGCGTTCAGACCTCTGAGCCAAAATATGTGAGCATCATTTCCGCGAAGGGGTGGATCTTATTCTAATTCCCAACTCCCCTTTCGCCGAAACGTCCACCTCGACCAGACGTACATCCAGTCAATGAAACTCGAACCGACAGAAACCTGTCACCGATGCTCCCAAGTAAGAGAGATCAACAAGCTTAAACGTTGTGGGCGTTGTGGGGTCGCCCTATACTGTGTAAGTACAAGGCCTAAAACCATTGCGTTCAAATGGAATGCTCAAAGCAATGCCTATCAGGGCAAAGAATGCCAAAGGAGCTCATGGCCTCGACACAAGAGGGTCTGCAGGGCATCGACCATTCAGGTACCCGCCAAACCTCCAAGTACACCTGTCCTGGGGGTGCGCCTGTTGGGAGGTGCCGGAGGGCCATTGGCTCCCGAGAAGACAATGGTCCCACCGGAGCACATTATTTGGAGACGCGGCAGCACCTCTCCTGTATCGCAGGTCGTGGGGTTTCCAATCCTGATCCACAGGGACCTTCGAGAGCCACCTTTATTCTTGAGGACGGGTATCAGGACGGGCCATAATAATCAAGGCGTAACGTACATGATGATCCAGCTTGATTCCGGATTTGCCACCGAGAGGTTAGTCAATCTTGTTAAATTGACCACTACTGATGTGATGGATTGAGTATATGCACGGAACGCAGGTGGCAGAATAGCGTTGGACCAGTTCGTGCCGTGTTCCCTTGTCGTTGGACTCGTATTATATTGACAACCATCTGGACAGGTCACGGTCGTGCGCGCAGACCAACAAACGCTGACGGAAATCGCACTCGAAATGCTGTGGAAGTATTGTTGTCTGATCATTGGAGATTTCGGGTGGCCCGATGATGAAAACCGTGCTTGGAAGCGGTATGATCCACAAGAGTTCATGTCCTTCTGTGAGCAGTATAAGGAGGAAAAGATACGAGAGGGGGATAGGATTGACGCATTCCAGGCACAGAGTCTGCCCCTTTGAAAGTCCAGGTGTACTTGTTATATCTTATCGAGGGATAAGTGCTTACTTAGTGCAGTATGCGATTAGGGGAACGTCATAGTGTTCATACGCGTCGGGTCGCGTTCCTGGAGCAAGGGACGCGTGACACACGTGCGTGATAGGGCGGAAATTAATGTAAAAAAGAATGATGAAAGAAAAGAAGGGTTGTTGTGGGAGGAAGGAAGGGGGTGGTGTCACTTTGTGCTGGTGGTGTGGCGACCGCGTTGCG
>JANAWD010000476.1:0-33500 GCA_027627245.1 Meripilus lineatus | reverse complement strand
ATTTTCTTTTCTTTCTCTCCTCTCTTTCATCTTCTCTCTTCTCCCCTTCTCCTCTCTCTTCCCTTTCCTCCCTTTCCTCTTCTTTCTATTGACAACCACAAGCCCACATTCTTTGCAGAGGGCAAAGACTCTCACGCAGAATATCAATCCTATCAAAAAGATAAGGGGAATATTTGAGTGTGACTGTGTTAAGGTTCTCCATCTACTTTTGATTTGTCTTACTGTCTAGTAATGTTTTGTCCGGTATTATATGACCGTTAATAATTGTATTTCGATTCAAACATGTTGGTCTACTTCTTAATTGGGGATCGCTCTGGCGTGCGGAGTGCAGCGCCGTTTCTATCGACAAGTTGGCCAGGGACCATTGGACCGACCTCGGCCCATACTAGGCGCTCACGTTGCCATTGGTTCACCATGCCATAGGATCGCACTCGCAAAGATTGCAGAGGACGTCCCTGTGACAACCCATGTTGAGGATTTGTCTCAAGAAAAGGTTCACAAGAGAGGTATTCCAGAACTGTATCGACCAGCAACTTTCAAGTTAACGATAACTTGAGGATCCCACATAGACCAACTTCACAGTTCTGAAGCGATATTGTGATAGAGTATCCATGAATGAATCTGATATTCGTAACCAAGACAAGGAGACACAAGATACAACCTGATACAACCACACGGGCAAGGAAAGAGGAGGAGTACGGAATGAGGAAAGGGAGATCTGCAAGCGGAATGCCCAACCCAAAAAAAAACGAAAATACAGAAAAGACATCCCCAGCTACCCTCCGCACATAAGAACTATGTAGGACCATCCACTACTCAGAGAATCCACCTCACGTTGTCCACGATGCCAAAAGAGAACAAGCCGACCAAGGATTGAGAAGCCTCCAGGATTTTGTAATGATATCGCCATATGATGACATGGAGTCCATCTAGAGGACGATGCGAAATTGAAAGTGAGACACAGAGCCCGCCGGGAGCAGAGTGCCACCGAGAAATATATGATTTTTTGTGATTATACGCTGTTTTTTTTTCCTTGGAGGGAATAAGAGGTTGGTTGGTTGACAACGTGGCTTCAGCAAGGTACCCGGAGGTAGAGGAGAGAGTGTTGGCAGAGATCGGAGGGGTCCAGAGGAAACCCAGGGAGAATATAGTGACGATTGACTTTGAAGACCAAGACCAGAACCGAGGAGGAGAGCACAAGCGACTGGCGGCTGACAAGGAGAAGAAGTCAGGCCTGGGAGATGCGAAGAGGAGCAGTGATGGGGATCTGGATCTGCAGTTTGTCGGCAGGGCGAGGGACGATAGTCTCAGGAGCGTATGAGCAGTCGGGGTCATCGCCAGAGATATCCAAGATGTCGCATAAGATCTCCAGGGGGTCGCGGTCATCCTCGGAATAGTCGAATTCAGAGTCGGAGTCGGAATCGAGGGTAGGTTCTGGACGAGGGGCGTTGAAGCTTGGAGGGGGAACAGGAAGGAGATCCTTGGTGATGTTCAGAGTCGAAAGAGCTGTAGCGAGTAGGATATCTTCCAAATCGGTATCCTCGACACATTCGTCTGCAGGGAGAGGTCCATCGCAATCCACAATGCGGATCTTGGGCAGAGATGGATCAGAGAATTCCCAGAAGGAAGCGTCGAGTGCAGAGAGCTGAGAATACGAGGATTCGAGAGAGTTTGAATAGTATTCGCTGATACGGTCCACGATATCAACCGACTCCGTGTCATCGTCTTGTTCGTCCTGTTCTACTGCGTGAGAAGTTGGCTTGGCTTCTGAAGAACTCTGTTCAATGGCTGTTTGTTTGACTGTCTCGACTTTGGGAGAATCGATGGTGCCCGCTTGTGGGAAGGTCAGGGGGACTGAGGCTTGACAACTCGGATAGGAATAGATCACTCCCTTCCACTCGAAAGACACGAACGGTGAGTTGAGGGGCAAGTCGGGAATAGGGATATGGATCAAGGAAGGTCCCTTCGTTTCAGTATCCGCGATGCCTTTGACCTGAGAACAACATAAGATGAGGCATTGTTTCAACGAAGTGCAGGAACTGTTTTCGTACCTTGTTGAAGCGGCGTTTGACGACTATGACGAGGAAACAGACCAAAGCGCAGATAGTGATGAAACCGAGCGCCAGAAGGACGTAAGCCCAGATTGGGAGATGAAGAGCGGGGATTGCGTTGTTGTTGCTGCTGTTGCTGCTGCTGGTAGCCTGTGGGATTGGTGCCATTGTTGGTGATGAAGTTGATGAAAGTTCGGGCTCGGACTTGGAAAGAAGTACTGGCTAGAGGAGAGTGCACGAGGGGCTTTGTGATTCGGAAAGTTCGCCTTTAATACACGTTGAGACGAGGGCTGACAACTAGGCTGACAATCCTGGTTGGCCCATTTCAGAATCGTCGGGTTCCGAAAGCATATGCCGTCCATCCATTTTCGTGTATTGAAGAGTCTGGCGACCGCATCTCCGACACTGCGAAGCAAAGGAACGTACGGAATTGTCGAAAGTTACGGCTCGTAACATCGTCTATATGCTCACCTTGCTGAAGTTCCTCAGTGAGGCTCAGCCCACTGAACCCAAGGTCTTTCGAGGCCGAGATTCCCAGCGATTGGGATTCGAACTGATATCTTGTAGCGCTGGGAGATACCATCCCATGGATGCTTATAGCATTCCTCAATTGCACCGTCAGCGTTCTGTGAGTATGTCGACCAAGGAATTGGGTGATACGACCATGGAGCCAACGGGCAACAGGCTCATTTCGCAGTCTTCGATTTGGTTTGATAGCCCGACATGCCGAGTCCATGCCGAGCCCCGGTGTGGTCGGCGTGGGAAACCAGCGAATGCATCGCGTTAATGTACGTCGATGTCGACGTTTGGTCGACGTCGACGACCAACGCGAGTCCGGGCCCCTCAAACTCACCACTTTTACGGTAGATCGGCAGCAAGTATCTCATCTATCATAGGTATCAGAGTCTCAATATTATTGACGGAGCACACAGGCTTTCTCCAATCTGCACAATATATTTCTCCATGTCATCGCTTCTTCTTGCAGAGTAAAAGTTCAACTTAAGCAAACACCATGACTTCGAGCTTTGCCAGGTCTATGCATCGGATTGCACATGAAATGAACTCTTCGAAACTGTGGCTACCGTATACAAGGCTTTCCGGTGCTGTTTATTGGTCGGTATCAATATCGCTCACAAGTCTACAGGAGTTTTGTCGCGCCATTTTTTTTACTAACGTTGGGCCCGGGGGCAATACGAACAGCACATATCACATTTTCCAGGATACATTGTACCTAGCATTCAAGAACCCCTACGCTGGAATGGCTCTTCTGAGGCCACAGAATCAGCATCGCCAAGGCCAATCATCACTCGGAGGTGAACCCCTGTATTCACTCTTGACAGCGACGTCGATTGACTCTGCCCGGCAACAACAGCACGAAATTGTATCTTATTCCATCCTTTCCATTCATCTGGGCCTCCATCAAAGTTGCAGACTTCCTGCACCGTCCGGAGTCTCAGAATCGCGTCGACCTCGAGACTAAGCGACGAAATACAGACGCGCTACCGGTGTCAATGGTCGACGTGTCGATTTTCCCGTTGTCGGATATCTTCACGCCCAGTCTGTGGGCGCGAGACCCTGCTAATCGGAACCGACCCCAAATCCGGTGGCAGTAACTATGCGGCGATCCTATGATTTCAGGTTCTTGCGATGTGTCAATAATGATTGTTGATCTTTTGCAAGTTTTGAAAGACGGGACACTGCGTCAACCGCGTCAACTGCCCGTGCTGCGCTTGCCTCGCGTTTGGACGCGGAAATACTGAAATACCGCCAGAAATACCTCACCCAAGCAGTGAATCAGATTTGCAGTAGGATTGTTGACCCAACCGCAGAACTGCCATGGTTTTATTTGATGTCGGGAGCGAATAAATCGGGGGCGCTGCGCTGCTCTGGCGCATGCTTGTGGCATTGGAACTTATCAGAATGAAGTGTTTGCAGGGAATCCGTTGAAGAGCTCGTGAGAAGCTGGAAGAAAGTATGGATGTATTTCGTGACATTGTCATTCTTCAAACCATTCATGCTAGCTTCATCATCTCCAGACCGAGGAACTCCTAGGATGTAAGTCTGTCTCCATGATCGGTGTTTTGAAGAGGCCCAGTGTGCTAACTTGAAATGAATGACCGCGACGTGTTTCTCAGAGGTTTGCGTTTTCGACTCAAAAGCCTCAACTGTAACACGCGATAAAGTCGTCTCGCTCAAACGCCGCCCCGAATCGGAGAAGATGAACCAAGATGAGCGTTTGAACCTCCCACAATAATCTATTTTTATGCAAGACGTCCAGGACACCTCTAAGAAGTCCCGCTGGTAGACCCTAGGACCACATGATACCTTTATATTGCCACATTCCGCTTTTCCCGGGTCAGAGCTGGACCAAGGAAGAAACGTGGTCAGCTCAAGAGTCTAATGCTTCCCTCGAACGAAAGTCCAATTTCCACAAGTACTTGCCTCCGTTGTGGGGCATGTCAGTTACGTATCACCACACACTAGACCGCGTACGTTTCCTATATATCACACTTGCTCGCTTTCACGTTATTTGGACGTGTCCAGGCAGTCCTGTGCTCATACCTTAAGAATTTTCTCTTTACAGTTCCAGTAACGCTTGCTTCTATCTCGTCAGATCCGCTCGAGGCTGTTGCTGACTAAGCAGAGGTTCTGTGCTATCGCGAACTCTTTTTACAAGAAGATCAAAGAACTGGCAACCTACCATCACACACATGTACGTGACACAAATATCTGCCAATCATCGATCCCGTCACAGACACTCACGATGCCATTGAAAAGACCATATATTCTCCATGCATGCTGCGTGCCCGGTGATGACAGCATCGTATTATTCCCGTCCCTGTCCCGCCTTCCTGGGCCTTAACTATGGCACCATCCACTGAGGTTCTTTCGTGGCTGCATGGTGAGTCCTCAGTGTATTCAGATGAGACGACAACTGAGTCGTCTATGAAGTTAGTGCCCTTACGTTCCAAGTGTATGATATTGTTTCGAATTTCCCCACCGAAGTGAGCAAACGATCCCTGCATTAACTGGCTTCACTTATATCCTTCAAGGTAGAATTCATTTGGCAGTGAGTCCCTCGTGACATACAGCTCCTTATGTTGCTTGAACATCGTTGCTAGAGCACGAAAGCGATGGACAGAGGTCATCTATTTCTTCGTTCGGTACTATCCCTTGGTACAGACAAGGTTCGTCCGTCGTCACGGTTGAAGCTCTTCACACTCTCAATTCGTTATGTATTAGCGCCTTGCTTCGGTTGTTGCCAGAGATAACGGAACGAACCCCAGTTGGTTCCTCTGAGTGTTTTCGGTGGTTGGTATACGAGGCTATCGGGAGCGTGATCATCCAGTGGGCGGTACAAATCATTCTCATAGTGAGAGGTACATGCTAGAACATCTTGAAAGAGAAGAGAAGTTGATCTCCCCCGCACTTTAGTGTATGCCCTTTATGGACAAAGTACCCGCTTGCTCATCGCTATGATGTTCCTATTGGTCATGGATGTGGTGGGAAGTATCGCTCAGGCAGAATCCGCTGTCAAGGGTGTCACTTTCGACGGGGGATGCAACCTCATGAAACGGCCTTTCCAACTTTATGTCGCGTGGTATGTTCATTCCTGCCACTCTCAAGCTGCCGACGTGGCCGTTGACGAGACCTCGGTTTGTTTCCAGGGTTTTAAGTTTGATTTATGAAACACTGCTTGTTGTCGTGACCATCTGGGGGTCGTATAAGAGTGCCGCACGGAGACTCGGGAAACAGTCAATAGTGTACATCATCATTCGAGATGGGATATGGGCATACGCGGCTATCTTTAGTGAGTTAGCACCTCGAACTCTACCCACCGTGTTACTGAACCCCGATCGCAGCTATCCTCCTCATCAATCTCGCAGTAGCAACAACCACATTCGGTCCATTTGGCGGAATGTTCTATCAGTGAGAACTCTTCCTAACATAAAACATCTGAATCTCTCGCTTAACGCTTAAAACTGTAGCTGGTTGATTGCAATTGTCTCCTCAGTGGTGAGATCCCTATGATATCCCAAGACACAACCATACTCACGATCGTTCCAGGGATCCCATGTCATTCTAAATTTGAGAGTATCCGGTTCGCGCGTACTAGGCATCGGCGATACCACATTGGGTACATCGCTCCCTGATCCAGAATTCGCCGCTGGTGGGATACACGATCCCCAGGCCGTACAACTTCGGAGACTCAGAAATCAAGGCTCATATCGTAGTCATGAACGATTTAGAATCCGAGTTTGAAGCCAAAATCTCACGTTTTCCTTTTCTATCTTGGGATTGTCGATTCTGTCTATATCGGGTTCACTGCACAAGCTATTGATACAGGAACGGATCTTTGAGGACTTCATACTTGTATTCATATTTGTAAAAACAAAATGTGATCTACAGGATACTGTTCGTGATGATCATCTTGGGGCGTCCTCCATAAGGCATGTACCATACCTAGAGTGCCTATAGGACAGAAGAAGTCCTTGCCGATATATGATGGAGATCGTCAGGTTCAACAAGATCGCCAGGGAGTTCTTTCTTTTTTGAAGCATGTAACGTATACCCAACAGTGACTAGAAGAGGCGCCCCGACTTATCATAAGGGAGGGTCAGGGCCACTTAGAGCAGAAAACCCAGGATCCAGAGAGATAAGTGAGACGAGGATACCGTGAGATCAGAGTTTCAGGAATACATTCGTATCCGATAAAACAAATCAGACGAATACGCAGTACATGTGTTCAGAAGAAAATTGTATGTTTTTGAATCGTGAAGAAAGGACAGAAGGTACAGTAGGGGTAGGGTGTGATAGGAAACGGCGAAGCACGGTGATGATGAGAACTTCTTGACGACAAGGCTTTATATTGTCTTCGATGTAGTACATGGCCACACATGAGAATCAACCGTGGGCCATGCATCAAGGGACGATTGAGTCGTGGACAGAGCCGTGCGTGGAAGACACTGTGGCTTGCGTGGTATGGGTGCTCCGAACTTATTCGGCGCCGAAGATTGCGGACGTCAGGTCACCAAGGCAGTCGATGGCGGGGACAGTATTGTGGCCGGCTCCGAAAAGACCAGAGCCATCGAAGTGTTGAAACCCCTGAGATGTTATAGAATGTCAAAACCCAAGGGCTCTGGCTTTAAAACCCGAACGCATATCATTGCGACGTGCCCATTTTGAATTCCCAAGTAGTAAACCCCCAGGCGGGTGCACCTGAAGAGATTTCATGAGAGTGGCCGAAAGAAACGCATTTTCTTGTCTCAAGAGACATGAGGGTATGCTTCAGAGAGTTCTTGATGAACGAAGATCAGAGAGTTGTTTTCCTCGGTCATGGTCCACAACTTCGGAGATATCCTTTTCAAGGATCGTTGGCCGAGTTGGCCTGGCTGTCATTGAGTCCGACGATGTGGCGTGGGTGGGTCAGCGGTGAAGTGAGATGAAGACTTCTCGTTGGCTAAGATAACAGCTGGCTTTGTTGTTCCAATCGAGTCTCCGTTACGTGACCTCTGAGCAGGTCGGGGATAGGAACGGTATCCAAAGAAGGGACCTTTAATTCATTGGCCACGGCTTCTCGCCTGAGATAAAACTGTAAGACCAAGACAGATCATTGATACGAGAAGTGATGTACGTACCCTTGAGAGCCGGGGTTTGATGGGCATGATAAGAAAATAGAGTGCGTCCCAGGTGGATGATAAGCCACTTGTCAAGCCACGAGCAGAAAACCGAGAGGATTATCTCTGTTACAACCTTCCCGCGAGAGCGTTCAACGACGAGAAGGCTTAAGTCCGGTGAAGCGATCACTACATCGAGGTACCATTTGGTCATGGCTTCAATGAAAGTTGACACTCCCGAAAACTTGATAGTAGGGATGTTTCCCTCCCGATGGACAGTGCTTGAAAACTTACTCGCGCAATTTCTAGATGCCGTTAATCCCTGTAGATATCATACAACAAATCTAGGGCTCCGATCGCAGTACGTTCCAATGTGGGCATAATGGATAACCTGGGATCCTGACGCTTGGCCGCTAGTTGGTTTTCTTCGAATATGGTTCGACGATGAAGGGGATATATTCCTGACACTCACATAGAATATTTGTGCAGTATTCCCCCGCACCCAACGCCTCCGTACGTCTACTATTCGACAACGGGCCACAAGAAGCGACGAAAATATGCCAGACCCAGCAGATGAGCGAGTAGGAGGATTATGTAGGACTCGGAGCGCCCGTGGTGGTAGGAGGCAAGCCGTAGACCTCGCGTGCTATCACACAATCACTCCGCCTACCCGCGAATCAGCGGAGACTTGGCCAATGGGCATTTCATCTAAGCCGTCTTGGAATCAACCATCACTCTACCATTTTTCAAAATGCCGTCTGATCCAACCCGAAGTCTGAGTCAAATGGATCATCAGGTCTACTAAGCTATCATGTGTTCCGAGTCAACGTAACTATTGTTGGTAAAACACCACTCTCGTTCTGCCAATGCTCACTCTAGCTTGCTCCGAGTCACGACGGTCATTGAGGACGAAAATCAGCTTCAACTTCGACGAGGGCCACATTAGATTACATGCCAGATCAGAGGGATCAGGGAACTCAGTGAATACAAAAAATGAGCGGAGAGCGAAGAAAGAGCTCAACGGAGATCAATAGTATGAAGTCTGGATCTTGATTGAACCAGGGGGAATGTACAGCGGGAAATCGTGATGTTTCGTAGCCTCGTGGTCTCTTTCTATGTAAGGCAAAGCTCCTACTTGCTTTAGAAGATTCGGGCAGCAAGGCCTCCAGAACGCCTCCCAAGTGCAAAAGAAAGGCCTGATGATCGAAGAGCCAGTTGGGACTTATCAAAGGATGTCATGATCATACGTATGTTTCAGGACCTATCGCAGAGGAGACTTATCCGCTCTCTCTCGTCTCTCACAGCTTGCCTACGTTCGCTTATAGCCTTCGTGAGCATTGTTCAATAAATATAATAGTCGATTCGTGGACAGAAAAGATCAACTAACTAAAAGGCAGATCAACGTGAAAGTCGACCATCACGCTTGCTGAGTGTCATGGTACGCGTTTCTGATGAGGTCTTCCGCCCATGGGCCCCTCACTTTGATCTGACACTTGAAGGGTTTGGGTCGTCTTTGAATATTCTTCAGTAGAATCCGTGGGTGTAAAATATCAAAGCGTACCGGGTTGCTCCTGTAACAAACTCCCGTGGGGCACAATTTCATCCCCATAGCCGTTCCGTGCAAACGAGATATCGAAGGCGGCTAAGAGATTTGAGATGACAATCCACAAGCTCGCATCAGCGAGATGCCTCCCAGGGCAAATCCTACCTCGTCATATCATGAAGCGCTCCTTCGAAAGAATGGAAAATGGCGCACCTCCGCCCGAATCCAAACATATTCCCCGGATAGGGTTCGCCACTTCCTCTAGGTTGTGGGAGGTACCTCTCGGGTAGAAACTCTGTCGGATTCGAGTAAATGTTCTCATCCAGGGCCATAGAACTAGTGCAAGTCGTTAGCACGACCACGTAAAATCATGATGTGGCAGGGTTTGTACACTAGATTCTGGATGACGATCGATTCTTTCGGAATGAACATCCCTCTATAGACGTCGTCGTTTCTCGAACGATGAGGAATGCCTATTTCGAATCTCATGTCAGAGTCGGTCCAACAACTTTTGTTTGCGAACATACCAATTGGAATGGGATGATATAGTCTGAACGTCTCCTGAATGAGACATTCTAGTAAAGGGAGAGACTCGCGGTCACTGAAATCAGGTAGTCTGTTCCGGCCAACGACTCGATCAATTTCTTCTTGGACTCGTTTTTGGGAGTCTCGGTGAAATAACATGGCGAAGATGAATAGCATTATACTTGAGTATGTCTATGAGCATCGGTGAGTGATCGCATCGAAAAGATTATCACAGACGAACCGTGTCAGCACCAGCTGATACAAGGGAAAGATGATCAGTTGAGACGAGGATACAAATCGAGAGACCGTTACCTTGGTACAAAAGCAGTGCTGCGACTTTGAGGTCATGGAATTCCTTAGGGTCTTGGACCCCTGCCCTAGTGAATTCTTCCAGATGTAACGACATGAACGAAGGCTTCGCTCTGCCAGCAGTCTATTTCGGAAGGAAAATATACAACGGAGCCTCTACCCACAAGCAAACGGAATCGCACCATCTGCTCCTGCACATCTTGGAATGGGTAATCCCGTAGCTTCTGCAAAACCTTCTTGGATTCTATGCAGCCGTCAACTTGCAAAACACGACACACTTGTTGAGGCCCTAGTTACCTATCCCAAATCGGATGAACCATGCGCCTGGAAACCAAGGTGGAAGATTCTTTACTGTGTTCAATACGAAACCATGGTGAGAAATTATGATCATTCCCGAGGATCAAAAGAAGAACCGACAGAAAGGGAAAACGTCCACCACGCTCGTGCCCGCGGTCCCAACGCCGGAAACAATTTTTGTTCCCTCTTCCATAAGACGAAAGTAAGGATCATCACTGGAGGCGATGCGATGTCCATATGCAATTTCCACGATGACGGCAGTCGCGAACCTAGATGGTGAGTCACCTAATGAGAAAACAGAGCCGGTAATTCATTACGAAAAGGAATTTGGACTCGCCGGTGCGAAATTTTGTCGAAATCCTGAGGGGACTGGAGTAGGTCATGCAACAGAACGTGCGTTTGGTGGATCTGAATATCGCGGAATAGAAGGCAACCCTGCTGAGTGAAGGGTGTTTGTGACAATTTTCGCATTTTGTGAAAGTGTTCCCCATAGTTCAAGAACACAAGCATATCTGTCCAACCAACTCTGTGCGGAGATGCGACGTTAATCTCAATGTGTTGTTGGCACAGAAGACCTACAGGTCATTCATGGGAGAAGAGGGCCGATCGCTGTAATTTGGGCTTCGCCTCTCTAGGAGGTCAACAGCTGCTTGTTTGGAGCCAAGTACAACGAAAGATCTTCCTAGGGCACTGAAGTGCATGACATCTCCTGCACGACCATCAACATATGGTTCAATGAGAATGAATCGATAGAAAATGATCCTCTCACCATATACTGTTGCCCACTCATGGAAAACTTCTGCGTGATCCTTTACGGGGAAAATGCGAAGGTGCTTTATCACAGGGTCTGCACGGGGACCTGGGGGTAAATTCACATTGCGAGCAATGCGCCTGTAGAACAGGTACAGTCCTCCCGCTAACAAAATGACACACGTAGGCGAGAACATGGCGAAAGGGTTCTGAGCTCCCCTGTGCTCTCGGATGCGGGGTTTTTGAAGACTGAGAGACGCCATGCATCATGTGTTTGCCGGTTGTATGACAATATCAATCGAGGTACCTGGCGCCTCACATTCGCGACGTATTTACTATTTAGCCCTCCATGCGTTCATACTATCGAAGAAATGGATTACTTACTCGCACCATATCGCCGCAGGTATCCAAGCCAATCAGTGGCACTCGTGGGGTAGTTGAGTGGTCAGATCGTAATCAGAAGAAATAGTAAATATGCCCGCTCAAGGCGGAGAATGAGAATAAGGGGTTGTGCTATCTCGAGCGTGTACACATTACTACGTTCTGTCTAGAGTTTCGGGGAGAAGATTTGGCTTTGGTGAGCTTGAACCGGCGACTCTTCAGTGACAGTACAAACAAAGCGGGAAGGTGCTGGGGTCTGAATACAAGGACATACTGAAAGTGTCACCGTTGGGCCACAATGCTCGGTGCTCGGTTGTTGTCGAAGTCAAGAGGATTGCCACGGTAAATCCGGAGTAAGAGTCAGGGACGATCTAAAACAAGAAGGGTGCGATTAGCAAAGTGAAGACCATGGTCATCATTTCTGGCATGGATCGGGGACAGAGCGGGAGTTTCTAGTGGTCAGGAAGCGCCCCTTGCACAAAAAAAAAGCTGAAGTCACGAAGATCGAAGGACCACAAGGATTAGACGAAAGTGTCATGACGAAATTCAACAAAATCATCAACCGTGTTATGATAAACCGGTTTCTCGTAGTCATCTGCTTAGAACGTGTGAAGGATATCCGTATGAGTACTGAACACTCATGGAAACACGACCGGCATGATGTCATCTGGCTGTTCCAAGAGTGACTTCTGAAGTAGGAAAGAGTTGTAGAGAGTGTCTGGAAACGACATAAGAATGCTCCCAGACGCACATTTGAATGGGGAATGGAGTCAATCATCGCAGAAAGCTCACTTGCACGGGCAGGAAAAATAAAGATGTCCTCGCGACCTTCGAATGTGATGCCGCAAAACATGGCACATAGGTACTCATTCATGCTCCTTTGCGTGTTGGTGTAGCCTTCCGTAGTACGGCTCGATCTCCGTCCCTGTCGTGATTGCTCGATGCCCAGTGCTCTTTTAAGGTCTGCAATCTTGGGGTAACTCCTTGGCATTACGAGATATCAAGTCTTGAATTTGTTTGACATCTCGCCCACAATAAGTATACGGGCCTTGCTCTATGAAACTCATCAGAACTTATAGTACTAGGTGAGACGTCAGGACGTACTAAACTGGCATATTAAGAGTTGGAAAACACAACACGGGGAGTTTGGAGGCTGCACTTTCTACACGAAGTTGAAAGCCTGTTCGACTACAAACATACGAAGGGTTTCAACTGATTGGCTGAGACGCATGGTGCATGGTGGCTGAAGGCGAACGTGTGGTGCAAGGAAGTCATTTTGCGCGAATTCCTCGTTTTGACAAGAAGAGTCCAAATGTGGAATTGTGTTTTTGCCACAATCTGACGAAAAGTGAGGATGGGGGCCTCGGCCGTCGGGAAGTGGCTTCATTTCACCCTGTGCGAGGTGGTTCAACGTTCAACACTTACAACGACCTTGACGATCCTCTTGGCGACGAACCTGTTCTGCAACAATGTCCGAGCCTCCTCAGACGGCTCAAGAAGAATATATGGATGATGCGCCTGCTTCCAACGAAGGCGAGAAGACCCAACCAACAGAAGAAATATTGAACACCTTAGCTGAACTCAATACCCAATCCTCTGGACTCACCGACAGCAGCCAAGAGGCAGTACCACCACCAGACACGCCTCCGTCAGAATGGGATTCATTGCGTTCTCAACTCGACAAAAAGCCCACTGACGTGGACCTATGGCACAAGCTCATCGACAATGCAGAATCGAGTGGGGATTATGACCTCACAATCAAAACCTACGAAGCTGTACTACAAAACTACCCGAACAACGTTGGCCATCTCGTTCATCTCACTTTTCGGTTTCCTTCTCACTTCAACAATTAGCCATCAGTTCAGATTGCTTATATCGACTTCGTTCTACAAGACACCGCACAACCGAAGAGACAGTATGCTGCTGGCCTCTTCAATAAGTTTCTCAAGACGTCACCCTTCCCTGAAGTCTGGAAACACTACCTCAAGTTCATCAGGTCCGTCATCGTGTAATCACCATGTTCCACATCCTCATACCTCCACTTCAGAGCGACCTACACAGGTACTTCCGCTCCAATGCGGGATGTCGTCCGCAAGGCGTATGAATTTGCTCTCAACCACATCGGACATGACAAGGACTGTGCGGACGTATGGACAGATTACATTCAATTCTTGAAGGCAGGAGAGGTGTGTCCGACCCTTCACAACAAGACCCGGGCGTCTAACATACACCATGCAGTGTGCGACTCAGTGGGATGAGAGCCAAAAAATGGACGCCATCCGAAAAGCTTACCAACGAGCGGTTCAGATACCGATGGATAACGTCAAGCGTCTCTGGGAAGAATATCAGGAGTTTGAGAATAATCTAAATAAAATCACGGTGCGTCAATTGTTTGCATTTGGACCAGTCGTGTGACGAACCGCCATTCTTTAAGGCAAAGAAGTTTCTGTCTGATCTCCAGACGGCACATATGCAAGCACGCACAGTTTTGCACCAGCTATCAGAGCATTTGACAGTCTTGTTCGCACCTCCGCCCGCGTCGAAAAGTCGCTCCAATATCTGGCTTCCCCGTCCACCCACTTTCAATGCTGGAGACAAGGCGCTCGTTGGTCGCTGGCGTATGTACTTGAAATGGGAGGAAGGAAACCCACTTGAGATCGAAGAAAAGGACCACAATGCCTTACAGTTACGAGTGCTCAGCGTGTACCGAAAGGCTCTTGTTCGGATGCGATTCTTCCCAGAGATATGGTATCGCCTTTCCTATGACTCCTTTGTAATAGACATTCTGACTTTGATTGTAGGTATATGTCCCATGTTTGGACCATGAGCCTAAGTACGGATCAATCAGTACCCGAGAACAAACGCAAGGAGAAGAAAGACGAAGCCATGAATATTCTCAAACAAGGGATCGTCGCAAACCCTGCTAGGTTCGTCCGTTTATCTCCCGATGACATTATTCTGACGGTGTCGTTCAAAGTTTCGTCTTAAATTTCGCTCTTGCTGAGGCACTGGAGGATGCCAAAGACTTTCCGGAAGTGCACCAAACCTTCAAGAAGTTTCTTGGGATCCTGCGTCAAGGTCTGGATGAGACTGAACAAGCCATCAACGCCGCCAACAGTTCTTTCACGTCCAATGGGACAGTTTCCACATTGCCAACGTCTTCTGCTGATTCAAGTGGCATAATTGGGATACAAGCAGGTATACAGTCACAGAACTCTTCCTTCAGCACACAGTCATCGTCCGACGAGAAACCCAGTAAAAGCAAAGAACTTGCTGACCGACGAACTGAGTATGGGATTGCTTGGATCATTTATATGCGTTTTGCGCGTAGGGCTGAGACATTGCAGTCTGCGCGAAATGTGTTCGGACAGGCAAGAAAGGATACCTGGACGCCTTGGGAGGTGTATGAAGCAGCAGGTACGTCCAAGGTCTGTAAATGTACCACTCTCCTGGATCAACATTCTCGTCAGCTCTATTGGAATACCACTGCAATAAGGAAGCGAATGTTGCGATGCGTATTTTTGAGAAAGGTATCGAGTATTTCAAGGACGAAGTTGAATTCGCCCTTAGATATCTGGGATTTTTGATATCTATCAACGATGACACCAGTTGCGTACGACTATTTCTCTCATGACTGCAGAACCTCACCTTCGACTTTCATCTACTCTTGGCACACAGATGCGCGAGCTCTCTTTGAGCGTATTATCACACTATTCTCACCTGAGCGTGCACGTCCGATCTGGGAACGATGGGCGAGGTACGAATACCAATTTGGGAATCTCCAGGCTGCACAAAATCTCGAAAAACGAATAGCGGAAGTGTACCCGAGTGGTCAGTCGTACCACACTTCATCCTTCGCGCCTTTTATTGAACCCACTCTTCCTTCAAGATCCACCCATCAAGCGATTTGCCGAAAGGCATAAGTACTTGGGAACCGATGCAATTGCAGTGCGAGATCTCGGTTTCGTGATCAATCGAAGTGGGAACGGCAGTGGGAATTCACGCTCCAACGGGCTTGCACGAACGGACACTCAACAATCCGTAATCTCAAACCCACCATCAGGTGGTTCACAGCAACCAGCACCACTTTCGTCTCAGCCGTCAGTGAAACGTCCCCTCTCTCCTGATAGAAGACGACGTGATGAATCGAGGGGTGGGAATGATTATGTTCCACCGCCTCCCAAGAGACAACGTCCGACCTCACCATCCAGAGATCGGGTTGAAAGGGAGCGATGGAATGAAGGCTCCTCGAGAAGAAGACATGCAAGTCCACCGGCATTCGACCGTGAGCGTGAAAGAGATGGTTCAAACAGAAGGTTCGAGAAGGAAAGAGAAGAAGGACCCACACTTCCACCGGTACTGTCCTGGTTTGTGGGGGTGCTCCCTCAGCCGGCTGCATTTGACGGTATGTTCTTACATATGTTTCTCTTGATGGTGTGTGCTCATAGGGCTCTTTGACCTAGGACCCGTGTTCCGAACGGATGATCTGTTACAAGTATTCAAGAATGCGTTGATCCCGAGTTCGACAGGTATTCGTGCTCGTTCTCCACCGCCGTCAACATGGCCAAGGTCCCGAGGAAGAGGCTGACAAAAATGAGTGTCAAGTCTGGATGGGGGAGTTCTGTCGTCGAGCAAGCCGACGTTGCATGTGCGTGTGTGCGTGCGTGTGTGTTTTCGATTTCGTTGGTGTGCGTTTGCGTGCTTGCAGGAGGTCGTCTGTACACTCCATGTCGAATTCAATGGGGCAACTTTGCATCCTTCTCAGCGGTTTTGCTTTTGTTGAAGGATTTTCGCCGGACCCCGTCTGGCTTCTGCGTCTCTTGAGTTCTCTCTGCTCTCTTATGTTACATACATTTTGTTAGTTGCAGTAGTACAAAATATGAACATCGCGCTTTAGTTACACATTTCGAGAGGGTATCTAGCTTTCTCCCATCCCGACGTTGCTACGATCAAACCAGTCCGAGGATGAACTACACTCGCCTATTCCGAAGATACGAAAGTGCAATGCTCATCGGAATTGGCACAGTGGTACGTCCGCTCCATAAGTCATAAGTGATGCTACCAGTCACCGGTGGCCCTACTTTCGTGAAAATAAAGGATCGTCTACCAATCTTCCTCCAAGTCGAATCTTTCTTCTACACATGGTCCTGGATGACGCCTCACTGTGACGTCCACAAAGAGAGTCAAATGAGCAACGTCAACATCAGGGCATGCAAGCAAATGCAACATTGAGATGCCCTCTTGATCTGACCTTCTTCTCGCGACCAACATGTGCATTCTCTTGCTCAACGAATTTGCATCCAATCCGATGTTCTCGAATGCCATGTTCTCGAGCGCAGGCCATAGAAATCTGTTTTGTTCTTGGTTGAGGGAGTCAGAAGAGTCCTCCGATGTTGCCAGAATATCCCAGAGCGAGCGAGTCCGTACATCGCTCAGGTATAACGTGGAGACCTGGGGTATATTTGGCACCAAGTCTCGCATAAAATGGTCGTCTAGCACCGCAATGAGGCATGTTTGGATTTGCAAAAGCGGTGTGAGCATATCCACAAGTCGTATCGCCTGCTCTCCGGGATTCGAAAGAAATTGTATGAGGAGGTAGGGATGACATATCCATGTAGGGCGTAGAAGTTCATGGATGGGTAATGCTTCTGCCCAGAATGCAACTCGAGTCACCCAATCGCCCATATGCTGATCTGGTGCCCTGGATACGAGTATAGAACGGAATGGCCGAGACGTATCGTTAGAACTGTCTCCTGAAACCTGGAATCGCTCAAGGAGGAATGGTCGGACGCGATCCCGCTACTCAGGATCAAGAAAGAGCGTTCCCAACTTGATAGATGTTAACGGAGGGTGTGCGAGGCGTGGTTCGAATGCCCTCTCCCACCCTACCACGTCACAAAGGTCAAAACTGTTCTACCAATTATCATCTATAACTAATCTGTCTCTGACATAAGGTCCTGGATGGAAAGCCACGTCCATACCGAATGGAGTAAAATGAGCAATGTCAATGCCGGAGCATGCAAGCAGGCGCAATGTCGAAATGCTCCCATGATTCGACGTTGCCTCCCGTCGATTCTCCAACATTTCCAATATCATTGCCAGGCCATCCGTACCCCACATTATATTCTCGAATACCATCTTCTCGAGTTTGGGCCACATAAATTTGCATCGTTCTTGAGGAAGGGGGTTGGAATGGCTCTCTGCGAGAACGTCGCAGAGAGAGTCAATTTCCATGTCGCCCAGGTACAGAGTGGAAACCTCGGGTATGCCTGACATGAAGGCCGCTTGCACGGATTTCTCCATCGACCACCCCGTTATAATGCAAGTCTCGACCTTTAGGAGCGGTGCGAACATGAACATAATTTTGAGCCCTTCCTCGACAGGCGGTGACAAGACTGCGACATCTGGGATAGATTGGATGAGAAGTCGCGGAGGGAATTTCCATTTGGGGCGGAGAAGGTCATCGATGGATAACACCTCCGTCCAGAACGCAACTCGAATTGTCCACCTGCCCGGAAACCAATACGGGATTTTGGATATTGCAACGGAACGAAATGATGGATAGTAGTCATCTGTGGTGTGGTCTTCTGAATTGCGGTATCGATCGAGGAGGGGAAGGATACCGGCTTGCCATGAGTCGTAGGGATCGAACGTTCTCAGGTCGATAGTCGTCGATGGAGGGAAACCAAGTCGCGGGAGGATATGGGTGGATAAAGGTACTGGGCTCGCGCCATCCTCCAAAGCGAGATATCGAATGGAAGTGAGCTCGACGTGACGAGAGTTTTGCAGCGATGACGGCTCGGGATCCAAATCCAACCGCAGGTCCAGATGCTGAAGATATGACGCATTTTCTAGGCAATCGAGAATACTGGACAACTTGTTGCGTGAGCCATGTAAACGGATGACCAAGTAGACGAGGTTCTGTACGAATATCGGTTTCGTCGAAAATGGGGTAAATAATGAGCCGAAAAAACGTAGCCGTGAGAGAGAGGGCAGAGCACAACCATCAAAGATATCGATGAATGTAAGTGGAGCGAGCGTCCAAGGACTCCGTATGGTCAGGTCCCGCAAACAAGGTGCCTCCTTTGGAAGTGACCAGAACGAAAAATCCGAGTCTCCCGGATCGTATGATAGCGCCAAATCCAGTCCTCGAAGGCGGAAAAACTCCGCTGTGATTTTCTTCATCAATGGATCCCCGATGTCGATGTCCTCGACACGGAGAGTGAGCGGCGTAGTCTTGGATCGAGATAGTAGTTCCAGGGTAGAGTCAGAGGTCTGATTAGTGACTCGAAAAGTCGCCCAAAGCTGGGTGAGCTGCAATGAGATTTTCCGCCATTGGTGACACACACAGGCGACGGAAAGGTTTGGAAAGACTGGAGGCAATTCGATGTAGATGGTATCGTACAAGTGTTCAATAAATATTTGAGAAAGGATTTCGGGTGGAAGACGCATGATAGGTGGGAAGTCGTCGGGTATTCTAGTTGTTTCAAGGTCGGGACCAGGATCACAAAGTTCATGCCTTCGTGAATGAACGGTGCTCCAAATGAGGGTGAGCCTGGCTGAGCTCCCGAAATGAACGAACAATAGATTATAGATCACGTACTTTTGATCAAGCATCGCAAGGCTCCAACGAGGTAGGTCTCAGCGATATCGTAACAATACCGTACTGGCAGGCAGGTGCACGTATGGAAAGTACGGTGTGCTACAGCGTACGATGGAAGTGACACGCAGTGATCAACGTAGAGTCGATACTGACCCCGTGGCCGCGGCTTCATTTATGCGAGAGAATCGGCATTCGGCAATCAGGCCGCTCACTAGCGCTCATTGCTCAGGCTGCCAGTGGGATACTGTCTCTCGAGTACTGGGGAGTATTGATATCTTCTCTGCCCATGTACAATAACGAACCAAACAAATCGCAATATGTTCGAGAAATTCAAAGAATCCCGCAGAGTTTATAGGAGAACTTGCTAGTCCCATCCTAGCGGTGATTTATGAGTCACCCCAGTATTTTCGAATGCCGTTGGCGTTGGCGGTTGGTTGGCGGTCTTCAGTTTCGATTAACAACGACAGGGATTTCGTTGAAGTTACCACGATCATCCCAGGCGCAAAGGACAATAACCTTTGCACTTGAGACATACGACTTACCTGCAGCCCTTGGAAAGAGGGTCGCGGTGCTCACCAGGTTTCAAAGCCCATTGGATTGCCAGCGACTGGAACAGAAATATCTAGACTGGCTCCGACCAAATGGTTGGATGTGATTCCTTTGCATTTGTCGTCAAAATAAAGGTTATAATACAATTGTGGGATTCGTCGTAATGCTAACCCTTGTTTCCGAGTTGTATAACCTCGGGCTCCACAGTGATCTAAAAGTCATCTTGAAGTATTATTCTATCCTGCTCGTGAGATCCCGCATGAGTAGCTACATCCGTAATATAAGGAGAGAAATTGGCGATGTCAACTCTGGGGCATTGAATCAACCTCAAGGTAGTGATACCGCCTCGTTTCGTTCTTGCCTTTCTCCGTACTGCCAACATGCGCGACATCTTTTCTAATGAATTCGGTTCGAGAATAATCTTTTCAATCGCCAATCTTTTCAAATTGGGCCAAAGGAATCTGAACTTCTCTCGACCGCGCCGACGGGACTGGTTTTCTGTGAGAACATCACAAATAGAATCGACATTCGAGTTGCTGAGGTATAATGTGCTGACTTGGGGCATTTGGATTGGCAACTGTTGCGGAAATGGGCCTCGAAGCCCCCCTATCACGCAAGTCTCTATCTTCGAGATAGACTTGACGACATCAAGGGTATAGAAGCCGTCCTGAATTGAGTGTGTCAAGTCAGGATCGATGTCGAACTGTAGAATGAGAAGGGGGGGCGTCGTCCAACGCGCGCGCAAGAGCTCATCAAACGAAAGCACCTCCGTCCAGAATGCTACTCGAACTGATGACTTGTCCTCACTCCACATCGGCGTATCTATCTTGGATACCGCAACGGAGCGAAATGGGAGAGATCCCTCGTCTCCAGGAAGGAAGGATCGATTGTCAAAAAATTGTTTGACCGCTTCACGCCACGGCGCATGGAAACTCGGGGCTGTTAACCGAACGAAAGTAGTCGATGGGAACGTGAGGTGTGGTAAGACAAAGGTACATGATCCCGGAAGACTGCGCTCCCTCAGGGCGAGGCGCCTGAGGTGAGGGAGTTCAACTCGACGGGTACTCGTTGATGTCGGATCTGCGTCGTCAATTCGGATTTTCAGGTCGAGGTGTTCCAGATTCGGCATACTCTGGAGAGTGTCAAGTACTGTCGAGATCTTAATCGACATACGCTTGGAGCGGACGGACAAATGGACAAGGGTAGGTGCGAATATCGATTTTGTAGGGTCCAATGACCCCCCGTAGAGGCGCAACTCTTTGAGGGCAGGAAGGGAGCAACCATCGAATATATCCAAATGTAATGTGCTTTCACAAGGGCATCCTTTCCGGAAAGTAATACTGTGTAAAATCGGGGCCTCCTTGGGATATATCGATTTTATATTGGAGGGAAAGAAGTGGTATGGAGTACGGAAGATCAACTTTTCGGCATCGATAGAATTCCCCGAAAGATCGTCTCAGTGACTCGGTGTGGACGGGCGAACAACCTAATGCGAGCGTGAGCGGGGTTGATTTGGAGCGAGCCAGTAACTCGAAAGTGGGATCCGGCGAATCAATTCGAAATGTTGCCCAAAGCATAGGCAATTGGATAGCAATGCACCGCCAATGATGCGAAACATGTGCTATAGGAAGTTTTGGAAAAGATGGGAGTTGTGATAGGTTGATACTAGCGGCATGATATTCCATGAAGATCTGACACAAGATCTCCGGTGGGAGGAACATGATGGGCAGAGATGCGTTGAGAGACCTGAGCTCCAACACTCCATCCCCAGGATTGTGATTTTGATCCATTTGCATGACATGGGCTTCTGTTGTGGAGAAGTCGCTGAAGGACCTAGAAGTCATCCAAGTGGGAAGACTGAGTGCATGATATACATAGGTCAGTCCCGATTGTTTGGTGAAATCGTCGAGACAGTATCGTGCGTACTTTGGCCCGAGGTATCTTGGGTTATGCCACGGAAAGTATCTTTCCATTTACAAACCCCTACTCCTTGTGCTGCTTGACCTTGACCTTGAATGGGGGGGAGATCGATGTCGGAGTCACGGTGGGAATGAACATACACGTGTTGGCAAGCTCGCCCATTATATCCTTCCAAGATACTAATATTTCTCTCATTCGTTGTCCTTGGGTTCCAAATACCCCAAAATAGCCAGATTAGAAGAAGTGCGCAGCTTCAGGCTTTCTATGTCCACACCAGAGAGTAGAGGGTTCGCTTCAGACTCGGGCCTGTTCTCCGCGATGTCGAGTGATATATCATGATGGTACTATCAACGGCGAGATTCTGGATAATCCCACAATAGGGACTCATATCCAGATGCCTTCGGACCTGTTATCGCTAGAAAGCATCCCCTTGTGCGACCTCATTTCTATGAGCGGTACAGATAGGCTTTGCAAGCATGGTTGTGGTCGTGGTTAGCATTGCCCACTGCCCACTGAAGGCCAGGCATCACGTTTCCAAGCGCCCACACACTGTTCGTGCTGGGTCTCTTGATCCTCCTGACCTGATAGAACCAAGCGGGGCGTTGCCAGGACCAGCTGGGTACGAGCCCAGCTGTACTGTACTGCTCAGATTGGTATACCGTCACTCGAGTACTGAGGAGCATCAATATGTTCTCTGCACATCAACCAAATTGAATCGCGGTATGTCCGAAAATTGTACAGAAGCCCGCAGAGTTTATCGGAGAATTAGCTAGATATCTAAGTCCCATCCTAGCAGTGATCTATCAATCACCCCAGTCACAGTATTTCCGAATGCCGTTGTCGTTGTTGGTCTCCAGTTTCGATCAACAATGACGGGGTTTTCTCGGGATTTTCGATCAAGGTCCCCACACTCATTCCAAGCACAAGGGACAATAACCTTTGCACCTGACACATACGACCTACCTGCCAGCAGCCTCTTGAAAGAGGGTCGCGGTGATCACAGGATTTCAAGGCGCATTGGATTTCCAAAGGGCGGGAACAGAAGTATCTGGACTGGAGTTTCGATCCCTTTGCATTTGTCATGATAATAGATATAATAATACAATTGTGGGGTTTGTCGTGGGACTACTCCTTGTTTACGAGTTGTATAAACTCGGGCTTCACCATAATCTAAAAGTCGTCTTGAAGTACTAACCTATCCTGCTCGTAAGATCCTGCGTGATGAGCTACATCCGCGATATAAGGAGAGAAATTGGCTTTGTCAACTCGGGGGCACTCAATCAACCTCAAGGTAGTGATGCCACGTCGTTTTGTTCTTGCTTTTCTCCGTACTTCCAACATGTGCGATATCTTCCCTAATGAATTCGGTTCGAGTACGATCTTCTCAAGCACCAATCTCTTCAAATTGGGCCAAACGAACCTAAATTTCTCTCGTCCGCGCCGACGGGACTGGTTTTCTGCGAGAACATCACAGACCGAGTCGATCCTTGAATCGCTGAGATATAACGTGCTGACTTGGGGCATTTGGATTGGCAATTGTGGCGGAAATGAACCTCGAAGCCCTCCTATCACGCAAGTCTCTATCTTCGAGATAGACTTGACTACATCAAGGGCATCGAAGCCGTCTTGAAGTGAGCGAGTCGAGAAAGATGTTGTCTTGGACTGCAGAACGAGCCGGGGTGGAGTCGTCCAACGCGGACGCAAGAGTTCATCAAACGATAGCACTTCCGTCCAGAATGCTAATCGGACTGATGATTTGCTCTCAACTTGAAGTTGAACTCGCATCCACGTTGGCATATGCATATAGTGCCTGTAGACCGCAGCGGTCTGCTTCGGGACATCTAGCTTCGAGATGGCAACGGAGCGTAATGGGAGAGATCCTTCGTCTCCAGGAAGGAAAGATCGATTATTAAAAAACTGTTTGACCCCTTCACACCATGTCGCATGAAATCTCGGGGCTGTCAACCGAATAGAAGTAGTCGATGGGAACCTGAGGTGGGGTAGGATATGGATACATGATCCAGGAGCACTGCACTCCCTCAGGGCGAGGCGCCTGAGGTGAGGGAGTTCAACTCGACGGTTACTCGTTGACACTAGATATGCGTCGTCGATTTGGATTTTCAAGTCGAGGTGTTCCAAATTCGGCATGGTCTGAAGAGTGTCAAGTACCGTCGAGATATTATTCGACTTATACTTGGAGCGGAGGGACAAATGAATAAGGGTAGGTGCGAATATCGATTTCGTAGGGTCCAATGATCCACCGCAAAGGCGCAACTCTTTGAGGGCAGGGAGAGAACAATCATCGAACATGTCCAAATGCAATGTACGATGACAAAAGCATCCTTTATGGAAAGTGATACTGTATAAATTCGGGGCCTCCTTTGGATATATCGATTTTAACTTGGAGGGGAAGTAGTCGTGTGAAGACGGAAGATCAACTTTCCGACATCGGTGGAATTCCTCGAAAAATGTTCTCAGAGAATCGGGACGGACGGACCAACAACCTAATGCGAGTGTGAGCGGGGTTGCCTTGGAGCGAGCCAGTAGCTCGGAAGTATGAACTGGAGAATCGATTCGAAATGTTGCCCAAAGCATAGGTAATTGAAGGGCAATGCACCGCCAATGATGCGATACATGTGCTATAGGAAGATGTGGAAAAGATGGGAGTTGTAATAGGTCAATATTAGCGGCATGATATTCCATGGAGATATGGCATAAGATCTCTGGAGGGAGAAGCATGATGGGGAGAGATGCGTTAAGAGACCTGAGCTCTAACACTCCATCCCCAGGATCAGAACCTTCATCCATTTGCTTGATATGTGCTCCTGTTGTGGACAAGTCATTGACGGACTCAGAAGTCGTCCGAGCGTTAAGACTGAGTGCAAGGTTTATAGAGATCAGTACCGATCGTTTAGTGAAATTGTGAGACAGATTTGTGCGTACTTTGGCCCGAGGTATCTTCGGTGGTGCCATCTAAGGTATTTCTCCATGAACAAATCCATACTCTCGGTGCTGCTAGATCTCGACATTAAAAATGGGAACATCGTCGTCCGGGCTACGAAGAGAATGGACGTACTCGCCCTTTATATCTTCCAAAATATTGCATGTCTCCTATTCATTGTCTTTGGATTCCACATAACTCGAAATAGCCACATTTACAGGAGTGCACAGCTCCGCGCTTTCTTGCATTTACCAGAAAGAAGTTGAACGTCGAACCCGGGCCCGGAAGTTGCCATCAAATTACAACATCGAAGCTTGGCCAGGCATCCCGTCTACGAGCGCTCACCCTCGCACTATTCGCATGATGCAGCGCACAGGAACCCATGAATTTCGGAGTAGAAAGGGACCAGGGCCTTCGACATGACACCAGCATCGTCAGGTACACAGTGGTGCAATCCTCGAGTCACATTTCTCCGAGTAGGCTAGTATGGACAAGTACTTGCCGGAATCAACGCCTTGTCCTTCGCACTCCTCAGGTCTCTTGAATATTCCATTTCAAATCCAATCCAATCTTGATTAGTAGGTACTGTGGTGAGCATGAAGCAGGGAAGTGCGTACATGCACATATATAAGAAACTAGTGTGATGACGCAGGGTAGGATGCGAGGCCAAGGGATGGTATCATACCCTCGATTCGGATCGAGAAGATCTAATGGATCTACGCGAACGCGATGCGCCTTTTTATGACAACGTTCAAATCCCCCTTCGAACCCATTATTCCGACCCCAATCCGATCCATCTGTAACTCTGGTTGACAAGGATTGTCAGGGCTCAAATCGAAAGTAGCGTAAGTCAAGAGAATAGCAATGAACGATTTCATCTCGTTCAATGCGAAATGCCTGCATACCATTCATACCATCAGTCATAACTCGCACACGAAAGTTAAAAAAGGCCTAATGTCTCACCTTCCCTCGCACATTGATACACCTCCGCCGAATGGCATGAGGTGATTAGGCACGGGCTTCCCATCCTTCTGGAATTTGTTCTGACCATCAAGAAAACGATCCATCTTGAATTGATACGGATCTTCGTAGATTTCCTCGTCAACATGAACAGCCCTTGTCGTGCATATGATCTCATCGCCCTCCTTGAACTCAAAACCTGCGAATTCCGTTTGGTTCGAGACGCGTCTGATCGAGAAAGTGGAGGTGGTTAGACGTAGAACCTCATGTATACACGAAGTTAGGAGAGGAAAGTCGGCCATCGAATCTTCGAGGAACTGAGGGAAGGTGGATGCGGTGAGTGGTATCGAGGGATGAGTCGAGATCCAATTTTCCCTGGCTCGGTCGATCTCTGCTACTACCGGGGCGATCCCATGAGGAGATTGGAGAAGATACACGATGGTCCAGTAGACAGCCCAAATCGCATTCGCCTCTAGCGCCCATAGATCTGCCGCCAACATTGCAGAAGGATTGTCCCCCAACTCCAGAAGATGTTAGACGGAACATGAATAGGAAAGATCAAGTCAGAGCGTACCCATCGATGCCGTTCACATTCGTCGAGCGTCATTGCTACTAGTTCTGTTACTTCTTCGTTCCTCTCGCGAAGCTTGGAGACATGGTCCTTCACGTGGGATACCACCCTGTCCCATGCTCGATACGGACCCGGAAGTAAGAACCTAGGTACGCCCGCTGTTATGATGTGAAACGCATTGTTGAAGGTATTGAAGTCCTGATACGTCTTCTCGGCAGGAAAAGAGGGTCCTAGGAATGTCCTGGCGGCGGCATTGTAAGCAGGAATCAACAAGGCTTCTTTGAGAGCCACGGTGGTGTCCCAGCGCGATCCAAGGGTGGCATGAAGTTCTTGATGGGCATAAGAGACGTATCTGTTCAGTATTGGAATGATTCCTTTCGGCGACAAAACCCTCGTGTGAGATGGGAAGTATTCTGAGAGAATTTCCTTGGAGAAGCTGATCTCGTGTGGAATACCGAAGACGTCTTGAGTAAATTGTTGACGAATGGGGAGAAATTGAAAGTTCTAGGAGCAGGGTCATCAGTATGGCAGATGGCCTGCGGGAAAGCGTGGTCCCACCTTGGGATCCTTGTAGATCGCGTTAATCAGCTTGAGGAGAGGTCAGAAAAGAAAAGCAGGTTTGGAACATCGATAGACGTAACGAACAGAGGGTGACGCGATATATGTTGATTCTCTCCCCGCAGCTTTGACACGAAATACAGGGCCCAGTGTCTTCCTGAGTTCACTCTTTTAGATTTTTAGCAATGTGGGAAGAAACGGAGTATCGTACATTGCTCGCGCGAAAAAGCCATCAGGATCCTTCCCCATTGACAAGGCAGAGCCCACCCATGGAACCAAATATGGGACGAAGGGGGGTAGCCTTCGGTGGGATCGTCCCAGAGACCTGTACACCGAGATAGCAAACGCTGCCAGAGCGAGTAAGAACGCCCATTTGGGGGTTGTGCTACTATCGGCCCACACCATAAGACTTGACGAGTCTCGAAGTATGGAGAGTGTCAAGAAGGTGAAGAGAGTCGGCAATGGTGACGATTATCCAGGAATATCAGACCAGCTTCCCACAGGTTGAGAGCCCACGAAACTTGAAACGCCATTGGTTATTATTCGGAGACTTCGGTGAAGCAAACATATGTAAACCCATCAGAACAGAAATGAACAAGCGCAAGGGAGGAGATGCCAAAGGTTGCACGAATTTTGTATACCAGCTGAGATGCTGCGAGGATGTTGAGAGGACACCGGATTCAAGACGAGCTCGAGAGTGTCATGGTAAGAGAAATAAACTGGAGGGTAAGACTCGGAGAACCCTCGGATTGTCGATGTGCAGAAACCCAAATATGGGGTTTGACCATCCTTGGTGTGGGAATTTTCATTTCTACATTTTGACTTTATTCCCACGGTGTTGCGTCCCACGTTTGAGTGTGCCTGACGGACAGAATACCGCAAGAGTGCTCTTTCTCACCACTGGCAAATGTCTGCGTATCGTGGGACCCAACTCACAGGCTTCATTCAAAACAAGACGCGTTTTCTTTGGTGAATGTAACCCAACCACATCCTCCTTACTTCTAACAAGATGGCCTACGGATACCCTTTACCAGAGGAAGCGCCTCAGCAGCAGGGTGCGAGCAAGAATTACAGGAATGTCCCTGCGGACAACCCTTACCTCAGCGGAGGCACCCTTACCTTCTTGTCCAAGGTGTAAGTACGCATAGTTCATTCAGATATCTCGTCATAACTGTCGCGCGTCCAGTGTCTCGGCCATTGGACCACTTCAGACTTTACTTTGGCGCAACGCACAATTTGGGACTCTCCGTCACCTGAAAGTCCTGGAAGCCTATCCTCCTCGTTTCAATCCCACAGTTATCCCTACAGAAGAAGGTCATAGCGGACCCCTTGTTACTCAGGGTCTCTTCGACAAGAAACTGGATACCTCTTTCTACACCTCTGCAGACTACGTGCATGCATACAAATCACAGAAGACCACACCCACCGCCGTCGCTGAATACCTCCTCGGTACAATTCAGGAACCACTCCACAGACTAGCGTTTATTCAAATCAGAGAAGACCTTACTCTCGAGGCAGCAAAGAGGTCCACCGAACGATACATAAAAGGGACACCTCTCGGTCCACTGGACGGGGTTCCCATAACTGTCAAGGACGAAGTCGATGTACACGGGTATGAAAAGACGTTTGGTACCGCAAAGAAATTTGATCGTGGGGAAGGCGAAACTACGTGGTGTGTCAAGAAACTCGAGGAAGCTGGTGCTATTATCATCGGGAAGACTAACATGCACGAACTCGGAACTGGTAATATCCGCCGATTTTCAAAGTGTACTCTAATTGATTTCGCACGTGTTTACAGATACGACCAATAATAACCCTGTACATGGTACTCCAAAGAATCCCTTCAACACCTTCTTTTACACTGGAGGCTCTTCTGGGGGTTCTGCCTACACCGTTGGCGCAGGGTTGGTTCCAATTTCCGTGGGGGCTGATGGTGGAGGTTCAATAAGGTGAGTATTTCCGACACGCACCTGCCGAGATCATTCAACCTGACATCTGATTCAATTCCAGGGTGCCTTCGAGCTATTGTGGTGTCTACGGAATCAAACCCTCTCATGGACGGTTATCAGGCCGACCGAGTCCCAGTCTCACACCAAGCGTTCGTTGTGTCATTTCACGTTCGGCGTTCGTTGTCTAATCTAAATTACTTCATCGCATCAGAACGGCGTCCTCGGTCCCATAGCGGGTTCACTTCAAGATTTGGCTCTCGCGTATCGTATCATGTCTGCACCAGATCCGCGCAACCCAGACACGACTTTGTTCCCAACTCCAGCACCTCTTCTCAAGCCCATCCATTCGACTGCGAAGAAAGTCATCGGGATTTACAGACCATGGTTCGACGATTGCGACTCCGTTGTTGGGACACTCTGTAACGAGGCCGTAGACCGACTCGCATCCCAAGGAGGCTACGAAATCATCGAAATACCATTCATCCCCTACCTCAATGAGACTCGCCTCGCCCATGCCCTTTCAATCGTTACAGATATGACAACTGCCTTGGACGGTGATTATTCGCAATACAACGCGGCGAACAAGATCCTTCTTTCTGTTGCTTCACGCACTCCTGCCATCGATTATGCCGCCGCGAGCAAGGTTCGAACG
Source organism: Meripilus lineatus (assembly GCA_027627245.1). Lineage (NCBI taxonomy): Eukaryota > Fungi > Basidiomycota > Agaricomycetes > Polyporales > Meripilaceae > Meripilus > Meripilus lineatus. The sequence goes on along the minus strand of JANAWD010000476.1, from coordinate 4,323 downwards.
ATGATGATGTCTCATTTTGCGTATTTGTTCCAGAAACACCCGGGGATGATCCTTGTCACTCCGACTACTCCTCTTCCTGGCGTCAAGATTGATCCGAGAGACATCAGTGCTGGGGTGAGCGATACGAATACGAGCTTGAAGAGTATGCGATATGTCTTCCTCGCGAACTTCATTGGAACGCCTGCTATCAATGTCGGAGTGGGGTACGCGGAAGAAACTAGAGTGCCAATCGGGTTGATGGGAATGGCAGAGTGGGGCCGTGAGGAAGATTTGTTGGGGTGGGGGAAGGATGTTGTTAGTGAGCTTGAGCTTGCGGAAGGGAAGAAGAGGAAGAGGGGTGAGATTTGGGTAGATGTGCTGCGGGGAGTGGGGATCGGAGAGTATATCCTGGACACTCAAGTTTGAGGAATATGCCCCCTTTTTTCTCTTCGTTCGTCAGCGAATATCTAGGAGCTTATGCTGGCCACGGCGTATATCTCCATGATTCTGTTCTTTCCCTTGGTTGACGTCATTATATATCACTTATATTGGCAAGCACATCAGGTCATACGTTCTTGGAACAGTGAAAGTGTGGGTTAAGTGTTAACGTCAGCAGAAGAGCAGTACCGTCTTCCGGCTCTCATCTCAGTTGTTTCGGTCGAATGTGTTCAGGATGCGCTCGGAAATGGTATTGAACATGTCGACGCGATAAATGGGGGGCGTCAGGCTCAACATTTGGGTCTTGTCACTCGAGACTTGATCTGCTCAATGTCCTATCATAGCAATCGGGACCGTGAGTTCACATTTTCGATTGGCCAACATCGGATACCTGGGCTAGATGGACACACGACGGTTTCATTTTTCGGATTGTGGGCTGCGATGATGGAGAGATGCATTCAGGGGCAGAAATAGTTCTTGAGGACTAACACAGTCCTATTAGCAGGGCTCGTCTGCCTAAAGGGACTCCGTCGGCGGACAAGTCAAATCTAGAGAGCGACCTGGATGCTTGTGCCTAGTTGCCCCTGTTCTGTGTTTGGTTGTGTTTGGTATTTTCAACATCAAATCCTAGTTTGGAAAAAGAAGCTGACTCGGAGGTTCGACTTCGAAGGCGACTGCTGAGTCTCATCTCAGCAATTCTCGGCCACGCACAGACAAATCCGGAGAAGAGATTGAAGTCCTTATCATCCAAATCCAATTTACTTGTGCATTGCTGCTCAGCAGGGACCACACGCTGAGGAATGCCGTCTATCTATATCGTGCCAACTAGGCAGTGAATCGTGTCAGCCTCTGATACTGCTCAAAGTATAGGAACGTATTCTCGAAGACTCGGCAAGGAGCGAATGGTCAGACGATCGGCGCACATCATTGGCTCCCTCCGCTTTTTCTTCAAAAGAAGCAGTTCTCGAAAACAAACACAAACTCAGCACTCCGAAGCACATATAAATTTTGACATTCTCCACCAGATGTCCCCCAACTCTCTTGTCTCTCAACCCCCATCTTCTCTCTAGCCTCTCCCTCGTTCCCTCAAAACCACAGCATGTCATGTATCCTCTGTCGTAAGTCCCGATTGTCTCCCACTCGGTGCCAGCCTAATTCGATCCACTTGAACATAGTCCGAACTTCAAGCTCGCTACAAGACATGGAACACGGACCGGTGAGCTGACAGCCTCTTATCGGTACGTACTTTCCCTTCCTTCTTTCCACTCGCGCGACTCATGCTGACCCACACACCTCCCTTATAGTTCAAGCTCTGGAAGAAGACAACTACGACCGGTGGAAGCGGGACGAGGAAGGGCGATGCGGGGCACCTGGTTGGGGTTCGAGGGAATGTAAGGTATCCCCGAAGTTGAACGCTGACTTTATCTGGGTTTTTTTTCTAGGTCCCGAGGGGGGGCAAGGGTGCCAGAGTCCATGGTCGTTCCAAGTCTCTGAGACGTTGGTTCGGGTTGACTTCTGGTACCCTTGTCCTGGTGCAGACCTTTCCGCGGTCCTCGGGATAAGTGTGATGGTTGAGGCGCGAGAATCAGACAGAAGCAAGAATTCGAGAACAGAAGAGGCCGGATCACTGGCGTTGATTCTGCGAGGAAACAATACAGGACGAGGACCAAGCTAAATACTAGAAAGAGACAGGAGTTGCCAAAGAGGGACTGGGGCGAGAACAAAGGGAGATCGAGGAAACAGAACATGATACAAGCGGATGCGCGGGACCAAGCTGAGCGGGAATACATGGGAACAATCTAGACTACTGCGCGTGCGGGACAAGTAACTACGAGTGACCGTGAGCGTAACCAATGACCATATTCGGAACTAGAGACCATGTAACGGGAACCGTTACAATAAGTACTTTACCCCCTTCATTCGAAGTGGGGCAGGGGAAACTAGCATGCACCTAAATTCTCGAACCTTAGCATGATGTCGTATTGTACATTATTACACAAATATCATTTTTTACATAGCTGACTGATAGAATACGACACTGTGCTGCAAAAATGGCTACATGGCCCCTTTTGTCCGAGATCACAGTAACACGGAAGAGATGGTGGTTATTGTCATACAATCGTGGTTATTATCAGAGTCCAACACTATGATTCCCCACAATTTGGAGGAATGTTCTGTCTTGACACTTCGAATAGACCCTCTTCTGGTCGGGTATCAAAATTATAGTACAAGTTTCTGACGTCATCTGAGAACCTGGGCCTATCTGGTACGTGATGAAGTCGGCAAGTAGAAAAGCGAACAAAGGTTAATTCCAAGCTTTTCTCGTCACGGATTGTGTTTTTCTCTCCCTCCGTATCCCTATCCTCTCCTTGTTGACCACTATGACGACCACCCCGATGGCAAGCTCGATGTATCCCTTTCGTTTTACCCAAAGGGCCACACCGCCTACCGTCGATCCCGAACTGTTCAAGAAGGGGCAAGATCACCTCAAGACGGCCCTCCGTAGATACCATTGGCTGTGCGCAGCCATCCAACAGAAGTATACCATTCTGGATAACATACCCGTAGAGTTTGGTCCGGGGGTGTTCTTCCCTCGACAAGGATTGGACTTCACACCGTATACTCAGTATAGTTTCGAACCTGTTCGTGGGGTCAAGCTCCATCCACGAGAAGATGGAACCATTCATCCAGGAGACCTGGAACTCTATCGTGATTGGTTCGAAGGAAACTGGAGATGCAGGGAAGCTGGAATTCTGTATTGTGTTGCCGAGTTTAGAGAATTCTGGAACATGGTTATCAACTATCACTCCGTGGCCAAGACAACTGGCAAAGAAGACTGGGACAAGTTGTTCGAGAAGTTGAAGAGGAGTAAGTTCAATAAGAGGGTGATCCCTTGCATGGTTGGTCGCTTCTTATGTCCAGCGTCAACAAATTGCAATTCTGACCTCAGTTTATTCGGACAGTGGTTCGCTAGACCATGTGGTTGTCTTATTCACAATTGTCCATTTCTACATGATAAAGGAGCTTGCATTCGTGACCGCGAAGACGTCCTCAAGAAACGTCGAACCACATTGGCTGCTCCCACAACGCGCGACATCTCCTTACGTGAACAACGTTTCTTGGATGCGCGCGCGGAGAGCTCCAGGAACGACACGTCTTCCGGAGTGCCAAATACAGATGACGAGGACGACGAGATTTTCAATCTCAATCTTGATCTCAAGGTAGATCCAGAGATGGAGGCGATGCGCAAGGAGAGCGCCAGAATCCTCAAGATTTGCTCAAATCCAGAATGCTTAGCTGTCGTGATGAAGAACGAAACAGGGGAAGCAACCCCGGAAAGTCCGAAGCTGGTGGCCTGCAGCCGTTGCAAGTTCACATATTATTGCGACGTGAGTCTCATGATAACTCTTCTCACTCTCCTTCCCCTCAACTTGTAACGATCGGCGTTACATCAGGTCACGGCCATTGTCCCACGGTTCGTTTTCGTAGCACGGCCTCGCCTGTTCCGTCCGTTTTCAGTATCCCGCATTGTTCTCCACACGGCCATTGTATATAGCTCAGTCCCCGCCCGTTTGTATCCTTGTCGAAACAACGCCGCCCCTGGGCTCTTGCTACTCTGTCAATTCCCTCGCGTGCCACGCCCGACTCGACTTGTCTTTTTCTTTCTTCCCGCAAACTCGGTTCTTGAGAGCTCGTCACAGTTTGTTTCGACCCACCAATTTCCAAGGAACTCTCTCGCACCCTTCCTCCGGCCCCTATTCTTTCGACTTCCTTTCCTCTTATGGTCTCTGGCCACGAATTCGTACCCGACCTCAATATGAACCCCCTCGATCCCGACATTCAAGCTCATGAAGCAGAACAAGCTCAAAGGGCCGCCTATGAGGCCCATGTAACAGCTGCAGCTCG
>JANAWD010000475.1:0-33542 GCA_027627245.1 Meripilus lineatus | reverse complement strand
CCTCGTCGACCCAAGTAGCTGCTCCCGCGACGACGGAAGAGGCACCCCCAGTAACCCTCGGGCTTCAGCAGGAGCAAGTCATTGCGCTTCTGAGACATCTCCCCGGTGTCTTTCGAGTGAGTGGCTTTCATTACACTCAATTGCACATCTTCTGCGCACGCGTTTTGCGTGTTCCATCTTCGCGACTTTACACCAAAGATGTGGGTCTGCCACACCCACGTGATGACGGACACGGTCACGTTCGTGAATTCTACCCTTTGGATTTGCGTGTTAGACGAACGTTTGCAGGCGGAATGCGTCAATGCTGGTTCTGAACATTCGAACACGGTCGGGTGATCGCGCGATGTCCGCGTATGTCGACTGCGACAAACCCCTCCAACGCGGGTTCTTTGACTCAATACTCTCCAGTTTTGGGTCGTCCAAGTTATGTCGCCGTTGAATACTCTCCATCCATCCTTCTTTTCGCATTTACGCGTTGCTATCGCTTTCCGTGCTCATAACATCTTCTCTAATTTGATAGGTGGCGCAAGGCGACCTGAAGGACAGTGCTGCCGCTGAAGCACTGTCGAATCTCTCTCAATCCGCCTTTGGACATAATTCGGGTCAGATGCCAGTATTCCAATACCATACCCCCATGAGTGAGCCCGGTCCCTCTACTCATCCCCACGGACCACCCAACCTTGGCCAACCGCCTCTGACGTCAGGCTCTAACGTTCCTAACGGTTCTGCTAATATGACTTCTGGTCGGCCCGGCGAGGGAGAATCTTCTACACAGACTACTGAAACTCAGCAGTCTCAGGCAGAGTCTAGTACCCAAGGAAATTCGTCTTCTCCCGATGATAAACCAAAGAGCACAGGTGGCAGACGGAGTGGTAGGAGTGCGACTATGACGAATGATGAATGGGCACGGCAGCGGAAGGATAATCATGTGAGTTCGATCTCAGTATGGTAATAGCAGAAGAATGAGAATTTCTCATCCCGTTTAACAGAAAGAGGTCGAACGGAGGCGTCGTGGAAATATCAATGAAGGAATCAACGAACTCGGCCGAATCGTACCGAACGGTTCAGGAGAAAAAGCCAAAGGCGCCATTCTATCCCGTGCCGTTTCCTACATCCACCACCTCAAGGAAAACGAAGCTCGCAATATTGAAAAGTGGACATTGGAGAAACTACTCATGGATCAGGCGATGGGCGATCTCCAGGGTCAGCTTGAGGAATTGAGGCGACTATGGGACGATGAACGGACCGCGAGACAGCGTGCTGAGGCCGAGTTGGCTCTGTTGAAAGGGATGCCGACTCCTGCTGTTCCGCCTATTCCTCCTGTTGTACAGGCACCTCCTTCATTACCCGTTGTTGGACCTACCACAGCTGCTATTTCATCTGTTGACCCGAATGCTCAAGAACCCCCAGCACCCGAAACTGCAAAGACATCACCAAAGCGGACACTCGAAGAGGTCAACAACTCAGCAGCAGCGGAGGATTTGCAGTACCAGGAGACGGATGCCGACAGAGCCAAAAGACAAAGAGTTGAATGAGGTCTTTCTTTCTTCGGTAGTTCTTTTACCCCATCCCCCCCTCTCACCTCACCTCGTCTGTTGTTATCGTATTTGTTATCCACTCACTGCCAGGGTCTCGTAAGTGGGTCCTGTCCTGAAAGTGGATTGTCTTATAGTGCGCAACCCATTATGCCTCTATTGACCTGACCTGCCTCGTTCTTGTATCTGTATGTGTAGTGTCGTGCGCGTCGCGTCGTGTCGTGTCGTTTGTAGTTTCGGAGTTCTCGTTTCGCTGGAATTGATTCGGTTGCTCTGGTAGTCTTTCAGGGTTTTTTCTCCCCCGACCGTGTGAGGGTAGTACGTACGTACGTATGAATGTGGGTGGGGACGTGTGTGTGCCTGAGTGAGTTGATACATGAAGAGAAAAAGTGAGTTTATGAATACAGCAAGGTGAGGCCAAGTCAAGAACAGTCATCTCCTTCCGAGTCTAAGGCTACGCAAGAATGAGGTTAATGCCAATGTCAATCAAATGAAAAAAAAGAAACAAAACGAACGAATGAATGAATGAACAGACGAACAAATTTAAGAGGGCGTGGAGGGATGGAGGGAATGGCGTAGCCATGTATGGATAAATGGGACCACCGGGACAAGAATTCCCAATAGAAGAAGGTCTTTCCAAATTCAAAATTCAAGCCGGGTGGAACTTCTCGGGGACCGGGGTATACGGTGCGGAATTTCGCGTTGGTATGTTAGTGTCATACCAGAGTCTATCAATAGGACTCTCTCCCCTTCCTTGAATAGGAAATAAAAGCCTGAGTTTTGGTTCGGAGGTCCTGACTCCTGAAAGAGCAGCGTCAAAGGGAAGAGAGAGGGGGTGGAAGGATGGAGTAGAGTATGTAAAGCGGGAATGGAATGAATCGAATAGAACGGATCGATAATGATGATGAGGATAATGATGACGATGATGTAGTGCAGTATTTGGGGCGATGAGTGATGGAAAGAGGTTGGGTGATATTCGAGGATCCGGAAGGTGATGTGAGGGGGGTCAATGGCTGGAACGAACGATAACTGAATTCGAAGAATCGTAGTAGACCCCTGGCCGGAGGGGGGCAATGCAATGACACTATACCGGTCTATACCTCCAGTCCAGGCATCTCATAATCCATCGGAACGTCTTTTCGTTCCAACCACGTTGCATCCTCGCTCCCCAAATCGACGCCTTTACCACAATCTAGCCTCCTCCTCGCCGGCAACTCCTTCAACTCGATTTTCTTCCCCTTGTTTCCGTTTCCCCCATTGTTATTCCCCCCGTTCATTCCATTCATCCCGCTCATCCCGTTCATCCCCTCGTGTCGAACGACAACATAATGTTCCCCATGCCACCCTACGAAATCCAGGGAAGGCACGTCATAGGCGATATTTCGCGCGCTAGAGGCCCAGAGATCCGTTTGGACTTGAAAGTCTTTTTCAGAAAGGAGGTTGGGCTGCGGACGACGGGCGCCATGTGTACTGAGATGTAAAATGGATAAATTCGAGAAGTGGGAGAAGAAGGAGGCGTATTCATTCTGGGGTGATTTCGATGAAAGGGTGAAGTTCGAAAATAGATTGAGGGGTTGAGTTAGAACACATGAGTTGTGAGGGAACGCGACATATTATGTATTATGTACGTACCAAGGGTTTGTCCGAGACGGCGACTGCAAGATGAATAGCGAACATCTCCCGTGGGAGTGCTTTCAGTACAGCGCTTATCGAAAGTTGATTCATGTTCGCAATGCGGATTCGGAGAGCGCGGAGACTGGTTAAATCCGGGAGAGCACCTAGTGCAAGCTCCCAAGGACAATTCCCGAGATCGAGTCGCCTGAGCATAGGTCGGTGTCGGAGGAATTGAACGACGGATTGGAAGAGGTTGAGGTCGTCGTCGTGTCCTACCATGACAAAGCGGAAGGATTCCAGATGGGGTAAGAATGTGTGTCGTCCATCTATGATGTGGTCACTTCCGAAAACGACACTGGCTGAACAAGGTTCTTCAAAAGTACCGTGGAGCGTGAGACTCTTGAGGCTATGTGCATGTGCGATCCTTGCGAGGACCACATGGGAGATACGAGTGTCCACCAGATCCAAGTGCGTCAGATTCCGTATCGTTGCAGATTGGAACGCGCTGTCCCATGAATGTTGTCTTTGGAGATATGCTCCCAAGGTGAGATGTCGGAGAGTACCCTCGTTCTTGTCTAAGACCGTTTTAATCTCATCCATATCGGCAACCCCATCATCGTCTTCAGCTCGTAGTGTGAATTTTCTCAGGTTCCGGAAATGACTGACACCAATTGCATCAAAGTGCCAGCCAATCAGTCCGAGACTACGCAAGTGGGGATGGGAGCAAAGAACCGCTTGAACAACATCGGCACGGAGTTCTGGGTAACCTATCCACTCAAACTCTCGGAGGGATTTGAATGAGGGAAGGGCACTTCGGAAAATTCCTGACATGTTAGTCGCTTGGATTAGTCAAAAGGGAACTATGTTGGGACATGAAGACGCACGAATCATCAGGTCTAACATGTCCCCTTCTTCGTACGCCCAATGTAACCTCAATACCTTTATTCGTTGGGCAAAAATAGGGTCTGCCTTGACCCTATCAAAAATGTCAAGGCCCCTATTGAGGTTTTCCCTAGCATTTTCCTGGTCCTCGCCGAAATATAGATCTACGGTATGAAAAATCAACCGTACGGCAATGTTCCTGGCATGACACGACCACGTAGGGAACGTCAGGAATCGAACCAGAACGACGAGTTGACGCCTACCGATGAAATGCTGAAACAAAAAGCCATGTGCGGAGGTGATAGCGTGGTATGAAACTGGCTATTCGTTCCCATATTTCCGGCGGCGCGCGATGTGATGCAGGTTCGCCAACGAAGTGAATCTTCTAGAGAGGGGAGAGGCAGCATTGTTGGACGTCAATCAGGTATGTACTCCTCTGTAGGAGTGGACCGGACGTACGATGTTCCCCCGACGGAGGTATGCCTGCAGCTCACGATTCGAGGGATCATGCTTTGCTGCGGATTGAAAGTCTGGAGGGTGTCACACCGATAGGTGGGTATCAGGAAGGATAGAGCTCACCTTGTTGTGCCTTTGCTAGTAGCCTTTCACCTGCCAATTTCCGTGCATTTCCTCGCGCAATGAGTGCTTTCGCCATATCCTGCTTCGGGAGACCGGGTGTCCTGAGGTAAACGTCGATGTAGTTCTCCACCTGGTCACCATATCTTGTTGCCTTGGTTGAGACCATGTTGTGACACTGAGAGGAGAGAAACGTACCTGCCGGCTTCAATCAAAGCCAATGCGTTCTCGAGAAGGATGGCTGCTTTGCGTGTCGGAGGCAAATTTTCGATGGCGCCGAATATTGTTGTTGTGAGTTCGTCCTGAGTGATCTGTGTCGACATGGAGGTTGCGAGCAGAGTAACCGCGGTGGGAACTCATTGGTGCAAGCCTGCTCCTTGTACCCAGCGGTGTGGTATCGTTCACGCAGGAGGAAAGCGTGAGGCTCTACCAATCAACCGGGAAAAGGGACCAGGCTCAGCCTTAGCTACGGGTCAATTGGTCAGTTTTGGAAATGCCCAATTGCTTGCGTTCCTGATTCCCTTCAGAGACTTTTTACCGCCGCACAGGATGACGACGCCGGAGTTTTTCGACGCTGGATGCCCCCCACATGTGTACATCTGCCCGTATGGAAAACAAGCAGCCCAAATGAGAACGGCTTCGAGTAAAATGGTGCTTGGAGGCGCACTCTGGCCGGCAGGGGAAATGGCCCTGCAAGATCTGCGCCGAATGCCGGTACCCAGAACTGTGGCCCGCCACTCCGACCAAGGATTTGGGTCGCAACTTTCGGGCGGCGTTTCAACGTGGCACGGCGCAAGAGGCAACTGCAAGCCAAGCCAGAGCGAGGGTACCCACAGCGCTGGATGAGCCTCTGGAAGTTGACGTTGAAGGGGTCACCGTCGAATAAACTTGACATTGGGGCTGTTGGGAATTGCCATCGTGGCAGTCAGCTTTCCTCGTCTGTGGCGAGTCTATCAACCACGCACCTCACGCTGCGCAATCCGTTTTCCCACCAAGCACTTCCAAAGTCCCGTTAACTTCCCAACCCCGAATGGCTCCCCATCTCCATTAACCAGAATGCCCAAAGCAAAATCCACAGGAGCGGCGTGGTATGCAGTCGCAAAGGGGAGACGACCAGGAATCTATGAAACATGGTGAGTAAACATAACAACCATTCAATTCAGTTTGATTGTGCTTATACTTTATAGGGACGAGTGCTCTAACCAGGTCTCGGGCTTTGCTGGCGCCAGACACAAGAAATTCCACACTCGAATCGAAGCGGAGAAGTGGCTTCAGGATCCCTCCAAACCTCCAGCAGCCCGACCCGTTCCCAAAACCATCGTGAAAACGAACGAATCCACAGAGGTGGACGTCGACGTACAAGGACGACTGGTCGTGTACACGGATGGTGCTTGTAAGCGTAATGGGCAAGAAGGCGCAGTCGCTGGAGTGGGTGTTTGGTGGGGACATAATCACTCCAGGTGAGTCAGATCAGACATGCTTATACCACGACCATAAAGCATTCTTTCATAGGAACATCGCAGAGCCTTGTCCCGGGCCTCCCTCCGGACAAACCAACAATCGTGCCGAGCTGATAGTGAGTATCGCTCAACGTGTATCATATCTTGTCTTAGGATTCCATTGACCTGCATTTGGTATATCTGCATCTAACAGGCTATTATACGCTTGCTTGAGAGCTCTCGTGATCTGATACCACAGCCCATGCTGATCAAGACCGATTCACAGTATAGCATAAATTGTGGGTTCACGTTTGGTATCTTCGGCTTGTCGGTCGTTTGTGTAATCATCGTCTGGTCGCAGGCATCAAGTCATGGCTCAGCAGATGGAGGAAACGCAACTTCTTCAACGCAGCAGGAAAGCCTGTATCGAACAGGCCGCTCATAACATATCTCGATGCATTACTCATTGAGCGCGAAGCTCTGGGTCAAATGGTTCGTCTGTCCTTCTTATCATGTGCATATACCCGACCTGTGATTGTTGTAGGTTGACTTGGAGTACGTGAAAGGACACGTCGGGATCGAAGGGAACGAAGGCGCCGATTCAATGGCAAATCTCGGATCCACGAAACCGCAAGTGTCAGAGGAACCCGACTGGGAAGCAAAAGAAGCTGAAGTTCGCGAGTCAATCAAAGCCATTTCCACCGCGGCCAACACCATTGTTCAAGGAAACGCATCAGTCGCGAATACGTCAACAACGGAACCTTCAACATCAACAGTCAAACAAGTGCGCCCAACGGCAATTACGATCTCCACATCGCGCTCCTCGAGACAAATCCTCGATTCACCATCGAATTCAGATTATAGTCCACAGGACAAACCCGATGCGGCATCTGTTCCAGAATCTCCTTCCCCAGAACGAGCAAGTCGGGCATTCAAGCCTTACAGACGCCCCATCCGAGCTTCCTCTCCCACCACCACACGCGCTGCACCCCCAGATGGTACCGCAATCAAGGATACATCCATATCACCATCATGGATCGAAGTGAATACACCGATTACACCTACGCCAGCACGACCAGGATACACCGCTACACGTTCAATCCGACGTGTTAAACCCCTCGATCCCGAGTTTGAGTCCTCGATCCCATTTTTCTTTAGCGGGGTGTCACCAACAGGGAGGCCGAGTACGGAGAAGATGTATAGAAATGTGAATACGATGACTCCGGTGGCGACGTATGGAGAGCTGAGCACTCAGGAGTTGGAGGTACGTTTGATTATACGCGTCATTCCCCGAGATGAGATTGCTGAGTGTTGTTGATGTGAAATTGTGTGGATTTTGATATTTTTTTTTTGGGTTTGATTATAGCAATATGCGAGTGGGATCGCGGATCATGATGAATTGGAGCGCGAATTGCAGGAGATGGGGTAGTGATAGTGATAGAGTTGACTGGAGTCTAGAGTCTAATGTCGAGAGTCCAGAGACTGATAGAACCCGGTCCAGTATTCGAACTTTTCTTGTACTTGGTGCGCTCGAACTGTGTCATTGCATCACATTGCATTACCGGCAACCCTTTTTCTGTTAGGTGTACATCCATTGACCCTTCTTGTTAGATGTAAATTTTCGAAACTCAAAACGAACTTGGTGTAGAACATATACATATATCCCCCACTCATCGACAATCAACATCTTGCGACGAAATCGTAATTTTAATCGTAATTATCAATGCATATACATATTTTCTTGGTCAAAACGTTGGATCGGATGGGGTGATCAGATCGACCTGTCATACTGTATTTCGAGTTTTCGACAGGACAGCTGGGTCAAGTAGTGGTTGAGAGGATATGACATTGACAATGACAGACTCAGCCGCCTCGTGGAATGGACGCGAAGAACCTGCGCTATCCTCACGCACAGCGGAGTCAGAACCCTCTCGATCTCTGTTGCTGGACGTTCGAATGGTTGGTGCTGAGGTCGTGTAGGTGAGGTGGGTACGATTCCCGTCATCGATCACAATAGACACATCAGCTATACTATCGACCACCACGCATTCAAGCTCAATCTGTCAAGCCCGGCATTTGGCATCTCGATGCTGAGTTTTTGAGGAATCGAGTCCTTGTTTCCGGTGTAGTCCCGAACTTCGCACACAAGTGTGGCCATGGAACAATGGTATAGAGACGTTGAGGCGATGTCAATCTCATCCTATCGTATGGACAACCCAGCACTTGGGGAATGGAGGTACGTGCGATCAGAATTTCCGGTCACTACTGCTGAGATTACTCATTTTGCACAAATGAGATTGGAATGCCAACACGGGTCGTATATGATGGCAATCATATTCTAATGTATGGAGAACTGAGCACGCAGAAATTGGAGGTGCGTCTGATGATGATTTCTGGCCGTCGCTGCTGAGGTTATGCATACGAACAAATGGTATAGGAACGCCGATACGCGTCGCGCATGATGGTAATTCCATGGTTCCGGACAGAGAACTGAGCACGTAGCAATTGGAGGTACGTCTGATAATACTAATTTCCGGTCTCCACTGCTAAAGTTATTCATACGAAAAATACAACAAAGACGAGAATTTTACCGTGGCTCACACCGAGAATTGTATTCTGCAGGAAACAAAAAAGAGCAGGGATATCATGTACGTCCCAATCTCCGTGGACACATAGAAGCTTACAAAACTGACGAGGACGGGTTATGTCTGTCCATGTGGAATGGACTGATGAACATCAAGACAGGGCTGGCTTGGATGAGGAGAAACTGGAGATGCGGTCAATTATGTTGACTACCATGGATAATCATATGTAGAGGCACAACTCACCTCAGTCCGCTTCCGTTCTCCTATTTAACTCGGGGAGAATCAGAGATGCTTGGGTACTATGTGGCAACGCAGTCTTGATCGGAGTGAAGGTTCAGTCATTGAGAAGTTGCTCAACACAACAAACTATCAAGAGGGCATTACATTTTGTAGCGGAGAGATACTGTACTGCGTCCTAGGGCGGCATTTTTACAAACCAGGTCTATTCGCCGCACTCCGTGGTCCTATTGAGCTCGTGGGTCATTCTATCCCACCTGGTGCAATACTTCCAGCCAATCCTTCGCGTCTAGATCGAATTTCTCGAGGACAATCCGTTCTATACCATCTAATGCACGAAACCTGTACGGATCCTCGAATATGATGGTCACTTTATTCTCCCTACAAGGATGCGAACGAATGTTTCGCGCTAGATTCGTCCAATTTAACTCTGGGAGAATGCGGGTATGTCGAAGAGACTCTTTCGGAAGGTGAAACTGGAAGACACGGAACTTGATAAACAATTTGAATGGAATATGAGGCGTGGTTGAAAGGGAGTTGAACGTTGCGTTGACGCATAGTGGGAGGTCCTTCGAAGCGTGAGCAGCTGTGTCGTGATAGAAAGTGACAGTTTGAAGGGATTTGCATCGAGAGAGGTCAAGGTGACGGTCTTGTATAGGATCAAATCATGATGCGTCGTCAGAGCAATGAAAGTACTAGAAGATATACCCACTCACTGTGCGTCCCCCTCAGCGTAATGGCCAACGTCTCCAATCCCGCTCCGACCTCGTTTAAGAAGTCTTGCACAACCCAAATCATATTCGGATTAGCGGAGTAGGACATGTCGAAATGTCGGAGGGTGCATGGTGGTGCTCGACGCAGCGGCTCCAGAAGGACAATTGCGGGTAGTATATCGATGTTCCAGACAAACTCTTGGATGCCAAGATGTGAGGGTGCCGCCAAAGTAGAGCAGTACTTTCGGAGGGCAACATTACTGAGGTTCACGCAGGAGAAGAATCCTCCGGACACTCGGAGAGTATGCAGAGACTCGATCGGTTGTAGAACCTGAAGCACAGTGTTATACGGATTTTCGCCGTCGATCCAGTTTTGGTCAATCTCCAAACTCTTCAAATGCTTCCAACTTCTGACGAATGGCTTCGACCTCTCATCAATACCATCCTCTCCATCCCCATCATCTTCCTCATCCCCAATATTTGAGCCAGGCCACGGTGGGTCAATAGACCCCAAGATGACATGCTCAACGTTCGGAAGCGCCATCATCAACCCCGAGAAAACCTCGGGATAACAAGAACACCTAGCGACAGTCCCGGAACCGAATCCTGATTTGAGATCGAGTATCTTAACATGTTTCGCGACGGATGGTGCATCTTGAAAGAATCGAAGGAGAGGAGTAGCATCGGCCGTTTCAGATTCTGGACGGGTGTAGACAAACTTGGAAAATAGGTGACGATGGGCCAGGTCTGTCCACGAAGAACAGACCAATGAACACGAAGAGAGGGTTGACTTGCAGGACAGGAGGATGAAGATGTAATCGATCAATTCGGTTGGGAGATCCATCGTCTTCTAGAGGGGGAACGTCGAATCGAAATGGGTGTGTTTTGGAAACTGGAAAACTTGGTGTTCCGCGTAGTGATACCAACCTCGAGTCGTACGAGCCTCACGCTCAACGTAGAGGGATCGACTATTTGATGAAACGAAGGGTGTCGTTCGATATACAAACGTTCACCTAGTGCACGACGTTCGAGTCAGTCTCTTCAACGATGAATAGAAGCCAACACTGGATTTTTACCTGATGGTACGACGTCACTAGGGTGTTGTGTGTAAGTACACGCAATGGTATAATCAAAATAGAACAAAACTCACGTCACTCCAACGATGTGAGAATAGAAGACAAGGAGAGGGAGACAGCACTGAGGCAACGCACTGTCGAGCGTCCTATCTTTGATGGGATCAGTAAATGAAAAATGGGCCTGGTTCGGGTGCAAATACTGGTTGTATTATTACAGTATTATTACGCAAGCGTGCGTTTGGTATAGAAGAATGAGGTTGTTGCCTGACATCCACTACAAGGGCTGCTCGGCATCAGTACGCCAATTAGTCTGCTCTGAGTCAAACGGGGTCATTGCATCGCAGACCATTCTCAACTCAATACCGTGACGAGCTAAGTGCAGAACAATATTTCCGACACATCTTGCCACAGGTTTATAGACTAAATTTCAAGTGCCAGTGCATATATTCTCGGACATTGATAATTGATCAGATCTACCACGACAGGACTTCCGACATACTAGGTCGAACGGCTGCAAACAGAATGTGACAACTTCAACGATAGATTTGCCAGTCTCAAGGAACATATTCGCACACAACTTCCAAGCATCCTTTCGTATCCAGATTCGCCAACTTCTCCCTCACGAGCTGTACGATACCATCATGCACAACGTACCCTCTCGACCCCCAACACATGATAGTCAGTTTTTTCTCCCTACAAGGATGAGAACCGACTATTTCGACTAGTTTTTTCCACTCCAAGTTGGAGAGGATTTGGATGTGCTTTGCGAGCATGGCGGTAGGATGGGTGAAGTACCCGAACTTGATTGAAAGTTTGACTGGGATGTACGGGAGTGTCGAGAGTGCAGCGAGCATTGCGTTGGTGCAGAGGAGGAGGTTGTCTGGGGAGCGGAGGGCTATGTCGTGGGTGAAGTGAATGACTTGAAGGGATACGCACGACGAGAGGTCAAGGGATTCGCCTTGAGCGGAATGACACAGGATAAGTCACTGTTGAAATATCGAAATAGGTGGATTACTTGTTTACTCACTCTGGTTTCCAGTTAAAAAAAGAGACAATGTGTCCAATCCCGCTCCGACGTGGTTCAAACAGTCTTGAATATACCATGTTTTGTTCTCGAAATACGGGGTTGTGCTGTAGGACAAGTCGAGATGTCGAAGAGTGTGCGGTGGTGCGAGGCGGATTGTCTCCATGAACACAACTGAGACGGCAGACTGAAAACTGCAAACGAACTTTTGGATACCAAGACGAGAAGGTAAGGCCAAAGTAGAGCAATAATCTCTGATGGAGACGATTCTCTTCTTGTCAGCTCGGGAGGAAAGGCTGAAGACGTGAAGTGTATCCAGGGATTCGATAGTACGCAAGAATTGTAATAATGTGAAACATGCATTAGCACCTTCAATTGCAGTACGTCCGATCTGCAGACTCTTCAAACGTCTTCCGGATCCAACAATCACTTCAGCCTTCTCGTCAATGGACGTAAAATCCACGTCACAAACACCGTCGTCATCCTCATGCTCTTCCATCCGACTCCCGTACCCTGCCAGCGTAGCAATGCCCAATTTAACATCCTCAACGTTCGGAAGCACCCTCAACAACCCCAGAAAGACTTCAGGTTCAATAGAAGCAGAATACTCGGGCATCTGATCCATTCCTCCTGTAAGATCCAGGATCCTAATATGCTCTGCAACGGATGGTGAATCCTGCAAGAACCGCAAGAGAGCCGGAACATCAGGTATGTCCCGCTCTCTGCGGACATAAACGAGTTTATGAAACAGGCGACGCCGTGCTATGCCTGTCCATGCGGAACAGACCTGTGAGCAGGACGAGAGGGTTGGATTGGAGGAGAGGAAGCTGAATATGAGATCAATGAGTTCGCTTGGGAGGTCCATTCAAGTGCAACGATCGCTGGCTGGAAAAGTAGACGTGTGCTGTCATAGGCAGTAAGTAGCTCATATTGTAAATCCTCTTGGTAACTTTGAATTGAGTGGAAACTTGTGCTTACCTTTGGATGGATGGTAGCGGACTGAGGAAAAGGCTGGAAAAGGTGCACATTCCTCGTGCGACCTTGTGGCACAGGAATAGTTGAATCACGACATTCAGAAACGTGCACAGTGCAAGAAGCCATCACTTTCAAAATGTGATCCCCGGGCGACAGTATAGATCCCAGGTTTACGCTGGTGCGACACCAGTATTGAGGCCGACATCACGAGAGGCAGCGATAGAAAGCAATTGGTACATACCTAGTCAGAACCAGAGGTTTGTACGATAACAACAACCGAGATGCTTACTATGATGCGGCAGAAGGCAGTGCACCATGTGCTTATTGCAGATTCGGACCAGCCACAGGCTCATACATATACACGGGGGAACTATCAATGAAACATCATAACAATTCTCAGGGCAAAATATCAGAATCGAAGTTCAATCCCAAGATCCTGTCCCGTCTACGATCCGGAGGACCACTCAATATTGATCCTCGATATTGACTAAAGCGTCGAGAGGTACACGGAGCAATTGCAAAAATGAAAGCCTGAGCAGTGTAAGGGTGTCAATAGTCGCCGAAATAGATACTTTCGTGAAAACAAGGGTCCCATGCATACGATGCAGGAGAGTTCGCCTTCGCTACCAGGACCACCTCCGTGATTGCGCTCCCAGAATCACCGCACCACAATATTCCACGTTTGTAGAGACTGGGTAGGACATCCTCAAGGATGCACATCTCGTCCAACATGATCAGATGGTCCATGACTTGCTCGTGGTTGGGCGGCCCAGTGAACGATCGCCGCTCTTCTTCGGATTCATTCGAATCGGAGTCAGAGTCTACTGTGTGCCTTTCTTCCGTGTCCCACAAGATCTCTACGTGAGAAAGAGCAGGAAATTCCTCACTGAGCATCTTGTCAAGAGCTTGCCATTCCTCTTGGTGTACGCTAAACACGGTCTCCCACCGGTCCTGGAAGCGTATGCCAATTGTACGGAGAGATCGGGGAAGAGACAGGAGAAAGGATCGCAAAAACCGCGGCACCCCGGTAGCACCGGGATCTACAATTGAGAGTCCGACGTCTTCCAATGCGCTGCAGTGTACGAGCTCGGGAAGAAATGAATCGGAACTATTGAGCAGATACAGAGTTATGAGTCAATGTACGGTACTGATACATAGTAGAATCGACACACATAGTATCATCGGACAGGTGAACTCCAAGTACCAATTCCTTCAGCGTTTCCGCACACTGCTCGAGAACAGTGCGAAGATGCGGTGGGTCCTGGGCGGGTAATTCGCAGTACATAATGTACAGATGTTGTAATGCGGAAGCAGAGTTGGTCGTCGCCAACCAGCGTAATACATCATTGCGGCATTCTGGAGTGGTGAAGCTCAGAGAAAGCGAAACGAGTGCGCAGCCGCGAGGAGGATAGGGCGTAGATGAGGGCCTCCATTCGCAATTATACATGCGCAGATAACGTAACGCTTTGCACTGTCTCAAAATCCCGAGGATCTCCACAAAGGACTGATGCCTGAGATGTTCCAGTGCAAGTGACGACATTGCTCGAGATCGGAAAGTGAGGGCATAAAAACGAGGATGTAGGATAGGGAGGTCGCAGTATTCAAAATGAAGAAGATTCGGAAGTAAGGGTGGAATAACCTGAACGAATTGATATATCCATCCCGATAGAGCCTCTCCTAGGCTGACTATGAGTTCTTGAACATATAATCTAAGGATTCGCCTAGAGCCGGCGACAATAGTAGCAATGAATGCAGCTGCACCGCGGGCAGTGGTCAAGTGCACCATCTTGTAGAGAAGAATGCATCACGACAAACAAGTGCACAAGCATAGAGAGTTCCCAACGAGACATTTTCGAAGATCATCTCGCAGACTTCCACAGGAAGTCGTCAAGGTAATGCCGGGTGAGCCATGAGGGGCACGCTACAGGGAGGTTGAAACTTTGTGCAGGATTTAAATCGCTTCTTCGAATCGGTATTGGTCATATCAACTCCCTCTTTGAGACCTGATGTCCTGTCCATGTCGGGACATATCTACGAGGGTGACAGTTAAAGACAGGACCCTGGCACGTCCGTAAGTCAGTAAAAATACGTTTGATAATCATGATGTCAGTAAAAATAACTATCACCTCGTTTCTTCTCAATTATCGCACGGAATGCAATGTGCACGAATGCAAACTTGACGAGATCTCACGGAAATTGTCCCCTTCCAGGGTCATTGTTTGATATCGGTCTTTCAAGCTTTCTAGAGAATGTAACAGAGGTAGGATATAATCGATAGGGACTCTATGCCTGACACGGCACGTACGTCGAGGGAAGGCCACCATGACAGATAGACCAGTATTTTGACAGCCTGAGACTCGGATTTTGGGGCAAATGGTTGTGGCGCGCTCCTGAAAGATTGCAACAAAGAGGGGGAGGACGTATTCGGGACGGAGTGATAGATCCGTCTCACGAGAACCTGCGCACCACTTCCAACCAACCCTTCGCATCCAGACCCGCAAGCTTCTTCCGAGCGATCTGTTCCACATCATCGAAATATGAAAACGTTCGCGAGCCCCAAAAAATGACTGTCACTTTCTTCTCCTTACAAGGATGCAAACGGACGATTTCCACCAGTTTCTTCCAATCTAATTCTGAGAGAACACGGGCATGCTGCGCGATCTTGCCCAGGTAGAAATAGCCAAATCGTATGGAGAGTTTAAATGGGATGTGAGGGGCAGTCGAGAGGGTGTTGAGCATCGTGTTGAAGCATAGTGGAAGGTTATCCGAGGCGCGAGCAGCTGTATCGTGATAGAAGGTAACAGTCTGAAGGGATTTGCATGAAGAGAGGTCTAGATATTTGTCTTATGCCAAGTGTGGGATAGTATCATGATACGTCGTCAGCAAAGGGAAAGTAGAAAAATTATGGACTCACCATGTGCCCCCGTTAGCGCAATGGACAATGTCTCCAATCCCGCTCCTACGTCGTTTAAGAAGTCT
Organism: Meripilus lineatus; assembly: GCA_027627245.1. Classification (NCBI taxonomy): domain Eukaryota; kingdom Fungi; phylum Basidiomycota; class Agaricomycetes; order Polyporales; family Meripilaceae; genus Meripilus; species Meripilus lineatus. The sequence goes on along the minus strand of JANAWD010000475.1, from coordinate 17,907 downwards.
TGCACGACCCACGTCATGTTCTCCCAATCCGAGTGAGTGAAATATGAAAAATCGAAATGTCGGAGGGTGCATGGTGATGCTTGACGTAACGTCTCCAGAAAGACGATTGCAACCGTGGACTCGAATTTCCATACAAATTTTTGAATGCCGAGATGAGAGGGTAAAACCAGTCCAGAACAGTATTCTCTGAGAGAGACGACGCTCCTCTGGTCAGGGAGATATGAAAGACCAGAAACTTGAAGCGTATGCAGGGACTCGATCGGTTGTAGGAGCCGGGACAACGTGTAAAATGGATTTCCGCCTTCAATCGACGTTCTCCCAATCTTCAAACTTTTCAGATGCCTCCCCGATCCACCAAACGTCATCAACTTTGTATCCATGTTCCTATCCTTATCCTCGCCATTATCCTCATCCTCATCATCCGAACTACAGCCCGAAAAAATAACAACATCCATGATAACGTGCTCGACATTCGGGAGTGCCTCAAGCAAACTCGCGAAAACATCAGGCTCGACATCAGCCCAATACGACATCATTTGGTCGCATCCTCCTTCGAGATCGAGTATCCTGACATGTTTCGCAACGGATGGTGTATCTTCTAGAAATCGGAGGAGAGCGGGAACATCGGGTATGTCCCATTTTCCGCGGACATAGACCAGCTTGCGAAAGAGGTAACGATGGGCCGCGTCTGTCCACATAGGACAGACGAGTGAACATGAGGCAAGGGACGGTTTTGAGGAGAGGAAGCTGAAGATATGGTCGATAAGTTCGTTTGGGAGTTTCATTGTGTGAGAGGGAATCGTCTGGGGAGTGAAATGGCCATGACTCGGGGATTTTGTTTATATACGCTACGATCGAGCTTCAGGGTCATTAATTTTCAACATTAAACAACGAAACACTCACCAGGCCAATCAATGCGCCCATAGTATGTGGCTGTGCTCAAGATTATACCGCCCCGCCACTACCCCGCCTCACGGACGACCCACTAGCTGCCGGGTTCCGCAACAAATCCGCTACGAATCCCCAGTCTCCAAATGATTTACGAGCTGGAAGAAATGAAAGAAGAGCGAAGAGAGGCAATCAAAGGGAGAATCGTTTACAGCATCTCAATCCCAATCAAATGTGCTACTACGATATAAAGGACTCCACGAGTTTGGTCCTGGAAGACTCGCTTCTGCTACCAACACCACCTCTGTAACGGTATTTATCACCTGGTGACAGGAATCACCGCACCACAATATACCGCGCTTGTAGAGGTTGGGCAAGGCAGTCGAAAAGGTGCCCAACTTGTGTAACGTGGCTAGGTGGTCCACAACCTGCTTCCGCATTGGTGGCTCCTTCTGCTCAAGTTCGTCAGAGTCTGATGGAGACCCGTCGACCATGTCCCACACGATTTCAACAGACGTAAGAGCAGAGAATTTGGAGCTTGTCAGTGTAGCATCGATGGCCTTCCAATTTGCCTCGTTCTCTCCGCTGAATATAATATACCACTTTTCGTAAAAGCGCAATGAAATTTGACGAAGGGATTGCGGAAGGGTAAGGGGGAAAGAATTCAAGAACCAGGATAGTTTAGGGCTGAAACCCCTGAACCTGATCCCGAGATCCTCTAATACGAGACAACGGTCGAAAGCAGGTAGGGCTGGGTTGCTGCCATCAGCCCGAAGATACACCGTCAATAAGGAATCAATGCACTCACAGACCAAACCCGGTTCATTTGCAACGCCTTCAGGTAAGCAGGTAAGAATACATCGATTCCAAGTTCGTGTTTCTGCAGCGTTGCTTCGCATTGCTGGAGGAGATTGTCGAGATATTGTGAATGGAAAGGAATTTGGCAATCCACGAGATGGAGGGAGTCTAACGCGGAAGCAGACTTGCTAATCGTCAACCAGCGCAGTACATCGCTATCACATTCGGGGGTGGCAAAATCCAGGTAAAATGATCTGAGCTTGCAATAGCGACGAGGGTAGAACGAAGAAGGAGACCTCCATTCACAATCATGGATACGGAGACTGCGCAATCGATGGCACCGATTCACAAGTCTGAGGATCTCGGCGAATGACTGATTTTTGAGGTCATGAAGCGCAAGCGAGGATATTGTCGAAAACCGGGATGAGAGGACGTGAAAGAGTGTTTGAAACACAGGTAGGCTGTGCCATTCCAGGTGGTCGAGGTTCGGAAGTAGGAGAGGTACTACCTGGACGAAGTAATAGATCCAGCTCGCGGGTTTGTGATGTAGTTCAACAGTGAAGTCTATGACATATCGTCCGAATTCCGGTGAAGCAGTGACTGCGACGACCGCCCGACTGTTGTACAATTGAACATCCTGCAGAGGTGTGTCAGTGATTTCGGGGACAGAATCACGGCACACAAGTGCACATGAATAAAGAGCTTGCCCCGAAAATGTTGCTCCGATGACCTTTTGGTCGCATACTTCCAATAGGAGGAGTCGTGGCAGGGAAAGACGAGGCATGGTGTAGGGGTTGAAGACGACCCGAAAACGGCTGAACGAAACTGTGGATCCTGAAGAGATGCCAGTGGTCTCAAATGATAGCATCAGCCATGGCAATCGCCATCCTGATTACTTGACCATATTGACCCTTTGGGGAAGCGATCGCAATGATCCAACAATGATCTATCTGGTGAAGGCCCAAGTAGAGATAATCGGCATTTCAGATACAGGATATCGCATTGGCCTCCGGATTGTGGGAAATATTGACTCGGAGGACTCGGACAACGAATGAGGAATTACTGTAGTGACTGGGATGTGGCGAAGAAGGAGTTGAGTTATGAGCGCCTCTGGGTGTGGTCGCTTCTTCAGGTGTTCCCGGCCCTCCTCCTCGGGCCTCGATATTGGGGTGAGTTCGATGGCTTTCCACTCAACAGGTACCGTAGACGATGAAAATATTGTCGTACTCCGGAAGAAGAAGAATAAACTCGCATTAGGAAGAGCTCGTACTCGCGATCTCTAATTTTTAGCAGTGTGACGGGGGTTTTTGAAAGGGAAAGAGAGGGGAACGGAGGAAAGAGGGTGATCAGAGGAAACAGCGCGAAATGAGGTGGAAAGTGGTGGCCGAGGGTTGACAGAATCGAGAGATGCGCTAGCGGGAGGTTGTCGGAGGTGTAGATCGAATCTTCGGGATCACAACGACGATCGTCGTGAACCAATGTAGGACCTATATAGAATAGTTAGCGTAGAAATAATTTGATGAATGTACCTTGAAACGATCCCCAGACCCCAGCGCACTTGGCCGGTTTCGAAAACCGAGGGAAAGACGAGGATTGAAACAGTAGAAAGACAAAATAGAACGAGATCAAAAGTCAGCCACAGACGGGCGCTTCGACTTCGCACGAATCTTCTGGAGAGCGAAAATCACACAGAGGGGAAATTTGGGGCGAGCAAGAACTGGAGATCGATTACAAACGCAGGGAACTATTTACACATCGCCCAGACAACATAAGATCGCGGAAAAACGACGGAGACTCGAACACATGGTACATATTTGAACAAACGCGAGGAAGATGAGAGAAAAACAGCCAAAAACGTCCAAAGTTCACGAGTCAAGTAATAAATAAAACTGCGGAGGGTGAGGAAGATGGAAAAATGTCTGAACAAGTGAAGGAAAAGTCAAAGTCCTTGGGAGCCTCCTTCCCAGCCGTCCTGGAACCCGCAGATGACTTGTCGGACGTCCAAGGTCTATTTGCTTGCGCAGTCGCTCCCCCGGCACGACACGGACCAGGATCGCCACTGTCGTCATACCGCAGATCTTCGGACTTCGAGAATTCGGTACCGTCGGGAGATCCGGGCCACTCGTCCCAGAACTGGAAGAAAAAGACTTTTTAGCACGACAGAAGTTCAGCGAGAAGGGGTTACCAAATCGAGAATGATAAATCGGGAAGACAGGCGCCTGGCATCAAGAAAGGAAAGGGTCGGCCATCGGTGACGGGAAATCCCGCGACAACCCGTCGTCACAACCGTCAGATTCCGAGGCCCTCCGCTTCCACGTGGAATAAAGCGTCATTCCTCTTCCAACTCGGAAAATACGCGACGATGGCAGGGTAGTTGTCTCCAGGACTTCCAGTCGCCCCTCGCCAACAGGGCCTGAGCGTGTTCTGTGACAGGGTAAACGAGATGTCGTTTCTCATACCCACACACCAGGATGCCACGATGATAGAGCGTGGGTAACACCTTTTCGAAGATACCCCTCTCATGTAGCTTGGTGAGGTCGATCTCCATGCCCCCCTTTGTTGGACGATATCTTGCCCATGTAATCTCAACAGAAACAAGTTTCGGAAACCTGGAGACTGTCAAAGCGTTGTCAAGGGCCTTCCAAAAACGGTGGCTTGCTGGATGGAAGACGAGGTCCCGGTTTTCTGTAAAACATAGCGAGACTGTGGAAAGGGATATGGGTAGATGGGGGTGCACTGCCTCAAGAAACCACAACATTTCGTGAGAGAAACGTCCGATCTCAAGGTTTTGCAGATTATGACATAGTGTCATTATGGGAAGCCCTAGGTAAATACATCAGAAAGCGCGTTTTTAGAGATTGACGAGCCTCTTACACGTCCTGTCAAGCACAAGATGATCATTGTATGTGATTTGGTCCCACATCAGTTTCAATCGCTTCAACGAGAGCGAACATTGTAGCAATAGTTCACTGAAGTGCTGCGATTGGACGCTCATCTTATGACACGTGAGGTGTAACCCGTCCAAAGGAAATATCGATTGTTTCTTCGTAAGCCAACGAACAAGATCGGTAGTGTCCTTGTCGAGGAGGCCGCAGTCGATGCGGAACATCTTGAGGGGCGTCGACTTTCGGGGGACGTAGAAGGATTCGGAGGGGACCCAACGCCCGGACAACACCTCCAATTTCTTCAAGTTCTTGAAACCACTAACAAGCCTGACAATCTCCCTGAATGACCAACGTTCCAAAAGCGAAAGTCTGACGGAGGAGACAGTAGTGAATCTTGGAGAGAGTCCGAAAAATAAGGGGTGAAGGACAGGGAGCTTCCTGTATTCAAGATGATCGAGGTTCGGGAGTCGCGGAGGGAGAACTTGAAGGAGCTGATAAATCCACCCTTTTTGTTTCTGATCCAAGTCGATTGTGAGATCCTGGACATATACACCTAGCCCCGGAGAGGCCACCACTGTGTCCATGAAGCTGATAGCCGTCCTGTCATCCGCTAACTCAACTCTCCTGAAGAGGCAGATACGGGATATCGGGACCCAGTCGCGACAAACGAGGGCGCACGAGTATAAGCTCCACCTGGTACGCTCCCCGAATGGGTCCGAGTCATCGATATCTTCAACGAATTGAACGACTTTCTCACAGATTTCCAAAGGAAGTCTCCAAGACGAGTGATCTGTTTCAGCCATGTTGGGGCGATAGCCTGAGTATGAGGATTGTACTGGCAGGGGATAGCTTGGTTTCTGGATGCGAGGGCGACGTGTGCGGTGTGAGAGGGTGCGGTGATCACCGGGGGCTTCCTTCTTGTTGACATTGGGTTCAATCATTGCATCAATGATGTTTACCTCATATCGCATGGTATCTTTTGGAATCCACGAAAACCGGAATTCGATGTCCCTGTATCGTTCAATTCACCGGTCACGGTCATATTGTCGTATTTGTTCAATGACCAAATGGTCAACCCTTGGCGCAAGACCTCGAGCTGTCGAGCAGAAGCTATGACCAGACAACTGCAAGTGATACCCTGGCACGTAGGATCAAGATAGCTTCCCTAAGTACCTATGGGGACGTAGAGTTCATAGATCAGTCCACAGAGACATTCGACGTTTCAACAGAAAATGCAAACGAACTATTACGGTGGACCTATTCTCGAAACATCAATAAGGTAGTAACCTCGATACACGACGAGACTCGGACATCATCGTGACAAGCCGGAGGACGTTAGTTGTGACAACGCAGAAACGGATTCAATACTGTATTATGTGGGTTATGAGATGTTGGATTCGAAGCAGGTGTTAACTGGAGGACCTACCATTTGAGGCGCATCCCCAAAGACTCTCTGGATCGACGCGTTAAGTGAGTGGATTGGATGCTAAATCCTCTTCGTTCTTGACAACCAGCCAGGCAGCGGGATCCCCAGAGTCCGAGATCTCGGGATGTGGCACGCGACTGCGTTGCCGAGGCAAATACCGCATGTTGCGCAACTGGTTGTACCAGAACCTCCATCATGCCTGACCTTGCCCTCAAGTCGAGTAGAACTTGATTGACTATATCACATTAGCATCCTTGAGATGCTTTAAGGCAGACGATGCAGAATTCAACAATATGCAATAACACTCCTTCGAAGCAACCAAGGGACCCCCTGACTCGCCGCCGATCCGCTACAAGTCTCGGTATGTGTTCCCCTACTACGTACACTTCGCACATCTACTCACAACCACAACATCGTTGTGTCTGATATGGGCTTACTCCAGAGTTTGGGAATGCAGCGACATAGCCCAGCAAGAAGCTTTTGCCCAGAGAGAGATGACCGGACATATGTATGCTGATATCAAGAACTTCTTCGAGGTCTTATTCCCGACATCAAAGCAGGACTGTCTCGACGTTCTGGGTTACCTTCAGAGTATGGGCCTCTGTATAGCCAAGTGTGGTGATGATGTGACTGTTGGGGCGTGGACCAAACTCCCATCGAGGCCGTCGTTCGAGGGCGAGCTCTACAAGTCATTCGTCCACATTGCGAATGCTGTCTCCAAATACGAAGGTCCTCGACAATACACAACTGATGGATACAAGAGAATTCTCCATTGGCTTGATTGCCACGCTTTCGCTCCCCAGCCCCGACAAGTTGAGGAGGATGCCAAGAGGATTCCCGACATCATCACCCGACTTGTGCGCTGCGAGGAGACAACTTCGAGTGGGCATTACCAGGCCATGCCTCCCACAGATTTAACTTGGCGACAACCAGTCATCCTCGGCGAATTCAAGGAATCGAATACCAAATCCACCTTACTTCGGCTCCTCCTTCACGCGAGAGCGACTTTCAAGCATCAACCCGACCGCCGATTTCTATTTGGGTTCATTTTCACTGCCGAGTATCTGCAAGTATGGTACTTCGATCGTGCAGGTGGCCTGGGTTCGCGCCGAGTTGATGTCCACACTGTACGTCTCTGATGTCAAAAGAGAAAAGACGACCCAAGTGTTAACAGTCATCTAGGAACCTCTACTCCTCGTCCAATTCCTTCTCGGTATTTCACGCAAATCTGTCACTGAACTTGGCTTCGATACGTCTTTCAAGATGAGACTTGGCAAAATCCTCATGAATTCGTATGCCGTGGAAATGCTATGTGACCCTACACAAAGCGATATATTATGGGAGTTCGAAACATTGGGAGAGGGGAACGAAGGAAGGGACACATTTGTTGTCTTTCGATTCCTGAGCGAGAATCGATGCGAGGTCGTACGGGGTCGTGACACTCGGGTGATGCTACTATGGCTTGCTTCCGAGGTAGACAATGGTGTCCCCGAAGCAGAACGGAAGGTATGGTCCACTTCTTGTCATTGTCGACATACGTTAAGCTTAGCCTACTATTTATGTCTGCTTACAGGTTTACGTGGGTAAAGACGTGTGGCGGGATGTCCGTCGACCTTCGGAGGGTGAATCATACCTTGCACAAGGGCCCATTGAGGGCGTTGCCAAGTTCTACTCCTTCGAAGATTTGACGATTCAAGGCGTCAGAGATAGCACCGCGTTCACCTGGGATCGACTCTCCCTGGGTGACGCAAAGATCATGGAACTTGAACCAAACACCAGTGGACCAAGCACGATCCGGAACCATGGATGTTACCCAAAAATGGTGAAAGAGATCGACCGTTCGTTGATCTTTGCGCGCCAACATTGCCGGTTGGTTATGAAGACCTTTGGATTACCCATCACGCAGTTCCAGTCGTTGGAGGAGCTTGTTCAGGTGCTAGCAGATGCTATACGAGGTATGTTGAGATGCTCCAAGCTACCATTAACTTGTTCTTATTATATTTATCCTCCTCAGGCCATAAGAACCTTGTCGACAGGGGTTTCCTTCACCGAGACATAAGTCGTGGCAATATTGTCATCACCAGAGATCAGAATTCGGGAGACTGGCGTGGAGTCCTAATCGACCAGGATTACGCTGCACCTATAGAGCATTCACCCCTTGTTGGCGATCATGGGATAGTAAGTCCCTTTATTCCGACTACGCGTATCTCGTCAACTCATCAAACTCAGGGAACCAGCGCTTTCATGGCGACAGAAATGTTGATCCAAAAGCCCGTGATCCGCTCTCCTTCCGGGGACAGAGAAGTCAGTTCGGCCGTCGACGAGTCTACCTCACCTTCGTTAATCCCACATCGACCCATTCACGATGTCGAATCGTTTTTTTGGTTACTATGCTGGATTTGCATGTCCCGCAGAGGGCCGTGTACTCCACGAGGAGATTTGCCCCCTGAAACGTCTGTAATGCAAGATACCGACAAGAAAGACGCTGAGAAAGACAAGTTGGCGTTGTCCGCTGTAGATGATCTGTTCAACTGCCCGATGCGGATTTGTGGGGTTCGGAAACGGGATGTGCTTCTCTGGGTCCAAGACTATGAAGGCGACGTTGAACGGCATCTGGCGCCATACTTCCGCCCTCTTCAGGCGTGTTTATTTTCCCTTCGTAGGCTGCTATACAATGCCTATCTATCAAAGAAAGACGACGACATTCATGAACAATTTCTGGAAGTTTTGGAGTCAGCTGTGGGTGTTTTGAAAGATAGTCCACCTGATCCAGTTTCGTATCAAGCAGAAATGGAAGGACGCGCAAAACGTCTACGGGAGTTGTACGATACTCCGCGATTGCTTTTCCCTCCTCCTCGACCCGATTACCCACTTGTCGTTGGTATTGATGGCGTTGACGGTCAGGACCCCGAGTCTCTGCCTACGAAGACCTAGAATTCTTATCTCCTCCTGTTCGATTCGGGGAGAAGGAAGCATGTCGTGGCTGAGCATTTTATGTTACAAATGTCCCATTTGTACTCTTTGTCGTATCGCTACTCAGAACCATATATCCTTTGCTATCGTATGCATCTTTTGTCTTCTCGACTTGGTTCTGAACCCAGTAGAGTGAGACCAACGATTATGACGTGGAAGGTAATGAGATTGAGTGGAGCGCGCTTGGATCAACTCATAAGAAGAGAGTTTTGGCACTTACATGTCCTGTCGCTTTCGGTTCGGGATCTCGAAAGTCGTTGCCCTACTTGAAACGAAACCTCGACGTCTTTGAAACGTTCATTTATTTCCAGATAAAAAAGAATAATATATGTTTGCATTCAACAAAAGATGCAAAGTAACCACTGAAATGAACCAATAACCAAAACGTGTGAAGTCCTCTACGGGACATGAAAAATATTAAGGAGCCGATTCTGGGTAGGATTACATTGGAGAGTTGGATGTTGAGAGGGGGAAATTAAATTGACGATAAGGTACGGAACGAAAAGTACAGAAAAGATCGGACAACAAAGCGCCTTCGTTGTAAGGGCAGTGCAGGAAGGAGAGAATACGGTCCCCAATTGGTTGGCTTGTCCAATTTGGGAGGGGCTTTGCCATGCGAAATATTGACGTCTAGGACCAGAGTTCGATATATCATCGCGCGTCTTTGACCATATGTATCTGCGAGGTGTCTGTCCATTCGAGGGGTCGCAAGAAATCGACTGGGAAGGCAGATGTTTCTAGGAAGAGCATTCAAGGTTCCCGTGCCCACCGTGGAAACGGGACGTCGCGGGGTTTCGTAGCTACCCAGGCACCCGCAGAATCCCTCAGAGTCTGCTCCGTAATGGAATAGACCACATCTTTCTTGCAATGACCGCACCACAAGATACCACGTTCGTAGATTTTGGGTAAAGCCTTTTTGAAGACGCTTCTCTGGTGCAATTTAATGATATTGTCCTCTAAACCATCCGTAAGCCATCTTCCACCCCATCGAATCTCGACGTATTTCAGCTTCGGAAACCTAGAACTGGCCAAGTTATCGTCGACTGCTCTTAGGAACGGGAAGGTTTCCTCGGTTGAGTCGGCGGCGCAGGCCCGGGTGTCGCCGTCGCTCCATAGTCCTAGGGCAAGGTTACAAATGGAGCTGGGGAGGAAGGGGAGGAGAGAGACTAGACAACTCGATGTTTCCGTTGTGAATGTCTTTTCTAGCCGAAGGTCTTGAAGATTGAGGCATGTCGCGATCGAAGGAAGCCCTAGATTGCTGCGTTAATATGTGTTGTCCCGGTTATGATCAACTCCTTGGAAAAAGCATCCTACTCACAGGTTGTTTCCATAACAACATCCTGATAGTCGCCCTTGTAGACCAGAGTGTCGAACGAAAGCTCGATCTTCTTGAGTGATGCGGAAGATCGATGTATGACTTCGCAGAGATGCTGTGATTCGATTTTCAACTTGTCACAACAGAGGCGAAATTCGTGCAGCGGAGCGACAGTGACTTTATTCGCGAGCCAGCGTAACATTTCTTCGGTCCCAGTTGGATTAGAGAGGGTACACCGCATATGGAAGCATGTCGATATCGAGGAATTGAGGCCACGTCAGCCTAAGTCAGGGAGATGAACGAGGTAAGAGATCGTCATGTGCAATCGGCGATGAGGAGTGTTTGGAGGTAAGGGAAACCATTGATGAGGTGTACGATCTCTCGCAATGCTTGGTTTTGGAGGCGGCGCAACGAAAGGGAGGTGACGGATTTGAATCGTGGAGGGAATTTGAAGAAAGACGATGGAGGACAGGAAGTTGAACGTATTCGAGATGCGCAAGATTGGGAAGGAGTGGGGGTAGAAACTGAAGGAATTGATATATCCACCCATTCGGTTCATTGTTTAGATTAATCGAAAGTCTTCGAACATATTGACCCAAAGGAGGAGAGGACATAATGACGGCGGTGAAAGACGTAACCATCGATACTTTCGAAAGTTCTACTCGCTGAAAGAGATGGATCCTAGTGACTGAGACCCAGTCGCGACAAACGAGGATGCATGATCGCAGCGTTTCTCGATGTTCAGAGTAGTCCCACTTGTCGCCACTCGGGTCGACGCCAACAGATTGAATAATCTCCTCGCATAACTCCAAAGGGATCGGTTGTGCAGGATAAGCATATAGGTCGCACTGGCATTAGAGGTGGGCTTGAGGATAAAGAATGGAATGAGTATGTCATATCGAGTCCGTCTGGGGATAGTTCTTAATCCCCAACGAAATCCGAGGTTTGACGGAACTTTTCATGGCCATGGAGTCACGACGGACGTACGACAATCAATTCGAACGAAAGCAAAATAGAATTCAGAATCGGCTCCGGAAATGGTTAAGGAATAACATACCAAAAAGGATCGTGCGCGGGCCTGCTGGTATGACTACATTATCATGAGGTCCACGGTACCACACAATAAGTGTTTTGTCTGTGGCATTCGATGGCAACGACGAATGCCACCTGAGGCCACAAAGTCGACAGCGACAGCTTGAATTCCTCACGGAGGTTATCTTTGAATGTACGTGATCTGAGCGCTTCTGGTTGTAGACAGAAAGTTGGAAGTTTGAGCATCAGTGTGAAAATGGGAGAAGACGATTGGTGGTGGTCAGGTTATACAGTATCTCCCTCCCGACTCGTTGAAATCTGTATCCTTGCTAGGCTCTCCAATGTCGTATTGGTGGGTTCACCGATGAAGGAGCACGTCCGGCGTTTGTTACTTGGAGACGTTGGTATAATGCGCCTATTGATGCTCTCTGACCATAACAACAGAATGTGATGGTAAGACTCGCGGGATAGCGGAAAACGGTGAGCGACAAAGAGTGCCAGCTATGACTGAGAAGATGTATGCGATTGGAGTTTTGGTTGGCAGCAACTCGGAGTCGATGAAGGAGCTGGACGATAATGAAACTGGGTTTGGAGGGATAATTGAGAGCAGGAAGTGCAGTGCGATTTCGAGGTAACCTTGGGGAACCGGAAGAATAGGGACAACCCGAACGTTGAACGAACCAAGGACACAAGAGCGAAGAAATTACGGCAAATGTTCGAAGCTAGGCTTGGACTCCTGCATCCATGCTGCGGTGTCTTTTCCCAATGCATAAGTTTTCCTCGTGATAGGAAACATGATATGGCGTGGCATGCTAGTCCAAAGGCGAAACCCACCCCACAATACATCATTCTTGAACGTATCAGGTAACAATTTCTGGAAAATGGCATGGTGGCAGTGCAGAGTCATGAGGACGTCCAACTCCTCCTGTGGACTCTGAGGAGAATATATTTGCCATCTGATCTCGACCTGCATCAACTGCGGGAATACAGGGCCCGAGAGGATCGTGTCAATAGTCCTCCAGAATGTTAATGGGTCCGAGTCATGGTCTTCCTCCCTGAGTGAGGTAAAGATTTCATGTTTGTTATTGAAAACGAAGGCGATCCTATGGATTGAACCTGGTAGATGCGAAAGCGTTCGTTTGATCCATGGTATCTCTGAAAGCTCTGGTTCCCATAACAGGAGCGTGAAGTCTTTGAGATTGCCGCATAATTCGAGTTCGGTAAGCCCTAAAGGGACTTCGTCAGATCGTGTGACCATGATACAGAGACGGCACTGCCACCAACACGTTGCGGAAAGATTTTCGACTTGCGAAGAACCGTCCCCAGACTGATCGTCATGCGGGTAAAAGCTCAAATCCAAGTACTCCAAGGATCTTGATTCATGTCGCACGAAGTCTTTGAAAATTTGAGAACGAACGGGTAGAGTACAATCACAGGTAACAGTGAAGTGCGTTAGAGACGAGAGTGGTTGTTGTTTGATGAGCCAATAGAGTATGGCATCAACGAATTTCTCATCTACACCGTTTCCATTTGGTTCATAGAGTTGGAGATTGAAAGATGTATTAGTGGAGGAGGGAACTTGCTTTTGATTTGGTAGTGGACTGGGTGAGTAGAAAGCGATGGGAGAATATCTGCCAATATCATCAATCCCGTCGATGACCGTTAGCATGTGTAAGTTGGGGAATCTATTGAGGAGCCGTGCGATTTCTGTGAAGGTCCAGTTCTCGATCTTCTGGAGGCGGAGAGACTTGACCGTCTTGTGCCATGGCGAGGACGCAAAAAAAAGTGGTTCTGCATCCGGAAGCGAGTGATATCCTAGAAAATAGAGGTTGGGAAACCGTACCCGGTGAAGCTTGTATACGCAGTCCATGTGCGATCCACCCTCCCCGAAATAGATGCGAAGGCCATGAACGTGTTGCACCAATTGTCCAGACCCGGATGCCGTTATGGTGGCAAGAAATGAATCGCCTTGATACCCGTCCAAGGACACATATCGATATAGGTGTATCTGAGAGATGCTCGCCCATGGTTTGCAAACCAAGCCACAGGAGTATAAAGCATTCCTACAACTCCAAAATGTCTCTGGATCGTTGACGTGATTGTCCCAATGGTTTTCTGTACCGATGAAGCCGATTGCGTGCTCCCAGACTTCGATAGGTGCCCTTGAAATTGCTGATTGTGACATAGTAATAGGAGTTGCAGTGATCTATGGACGACGAGAAGTTGTCTCATTCCGGCCCAGCCTCGGGGCCGATTTTCCTGGGACGACGAATTTCAAAAATAGAAATATCACCTGACCTCAACCTCGGGCATCGGTCTTCACACAAAGTTCTCGACAGGCCGAAGTGCCGAGAGTAGAAAATGGGTCTTCACATGTGACCTGCTCGGCAGAGTCCTTGCCGCGATTCTCTGTTCCCCTGGCCTCGATAGAAGACAATGGCGGCCACTGGCATGCAAATGACCGGGAATCCTACTCCTCCTCCTCCTTTTCCTACTAAAAAAGCTCTTCTCATAGGAATCGGGTATGGGAGCCCTGATGTCGTCGAGGATCCATCTGCCGATTTTCCCCCTCTTCGAGTGGCTCGTCGCGATACTTTGGATATGAAGGCATTTCTTGTTGGTCCGTCACCGTTCCATTCCACTTCACGGAAGATTCTTTATTGACGATCGGGGTATATCCCCGCAGGTTCTTGTGGTTATGAAGAGTCGAATATTGTTCTCTTGTTAGACGATCAACCAGGTATGGCTAACTCAACAACGGTTCCTAGTCGAGAAAACATTGTAGGTTCTTCAACTTGCTTTCGCGGTGGCGATGGTTCTATCCTTGCCGATCCAAAGATCTTCGAAATGGGACGACTGGCGCAGGAGGCAAATCGAGGAGACCATCTCTTTCTCTACTGTTCGTGAAGATTGCACATCGTTTGCACATCTACCACACACTCAATATTTGTTGGTATTGAGTCTAATGAGTAGACACTGGCCACGCAGTCCAATTAAAGCTGAGGCCCCCAGGCCGGATTCGTGGCGGAGGTAGATGATTGCGCATCATATATGCATCATAAGTATCTCCACGCTGATATGCTCTTACAAGCGATCGTCCCTTGTGACAACGTTGGGGATCCGGTTGACAAGCGAGGGAGACCGCTCAACTTGGATCCAGACAAACTCACGAACGACACGGAAAGACGGAAGGTCGCTGGCGTGATATCACAAAATGTGTAGGGCTCCATGCTTTTGGATTCAAATATCGCTAATCAGTTTCTCCAGGAGCTCCGTTCAATTTTGGTCGACCAACTTCCTGATGGGGCGAAACTCACAGTAGGAGCTTTCTTCACGGTCCATTGACTCGGACTAGATTGGCTATCTTCAGACCATCTTCGATTGTTCTTATTCTGGGAAAATCTTGGGTTTGTCCTCAGAATCCCTTCCACTACCAAAAATACCTCTGAAGTGGGGTGTTCCCCCCTCCGAAGCCAATTAGAAAACACACACGTTTTTCTCGGAAACCGACCCTTCTACTTCGTTCATCTGTCCCAATGTCTGAATCCTTTAGGCTCAAGCGCAACCCCCCCGACTCGTCTTGTGGTCCAGATTCTGGGGATCCCTTTGGCGTTGGAGATGCCAGATGCGATTCTCCCGATCGAATAGCTGGCATTGAATGCGGTCCGGTCACGAACTGTTCAGAAGATCCCTCCGTGAAGAAGCAACGAGGTGGTACTGTGGTATGTAATCGAGACAGATCGTGCAAGGAATGAACTAATCCGCGAGCAGTTTTGTCTATCGACCACGTCACGCACCGAAGATGCATATACAACCAACCACGGAAATACCATGACTTCCGTATGCAACCAACTCATTTTGATATGACCCTATGTTCTGATAACACATTTCCTAGATACTGCTGAATATACTAAGTAGCTCAAAACATCTTGTCTATCTCACGTTAGTGTCTAAGGTCTATCCTCGATACAGAGACAGGTTATGGTTCTCTTTCCTATAAAGAGGTTGTCGTGTTAGCTGGGTATGTTTACTTCTTTCACTGCGAACGTCTTACGATAATGGATACAATATTTTATAGGCATGAGATGCACCGGAAGTCTTCTGGGCTTCAAAGACATTGGACCAAGGTACAGAACAACTCCAAAACAACATCACAGTTCAGGTGGCGCACTATCCCTAACCAAACCCCTCAGGTAGGTCTTTTTACCCTCTCAAAGGATTGAAATCTGAGTGAAACTAAACTATATAGTGGGGCGGCACACAACCTTTGGTATGCCTACTTTCATCTAAATCTCGTCGTCAAATTCTAAGGCAAAGTCATCTAGGATTTGGAGGCAGTGTTCGAGTTATGATAATGTTCATACAGTAGTCATCGTGGGTACGCCGCTGATGTATTATGCCAAGTTTCTTCTCTTGATATACTGTTGTGAACGAGTCGACCTCAGTTACGAGCTTATATAGAAATTGGGCATCTACAAATGGATAAAATCTGATTTCCCATCGAAACGCTGAAGCCATGTGCAGTCCACACGCGAGTTATATATGGGTTGCAACGTCGGGAACCCGAACCTCGCACTTTCGACTGAGCCCTTCGGTAAGCTTTGCAGAATGGCATTTCCTGACAATTAATTAGTCCAAGGAAGAAAACTATTCGCATGTAACAATAGTGAGGACACCGGGGCGCTTTCAATACCGCCTCCAGAGAACAAACAGAGCTTCGATGGAAGGAGGAGATAAACTGATGTCTGTGACTACTCCATGGCCTCCAGACTCGTGAACGTTGGCCCTTGTAAGGGCTGAGTTGGGTCGTTGAAACAATGACTACAGAGAATGAAGACCCACCATTTTCGAGTTTGGTCCCGAAATGAAGTGATCCGTTCGAGAGGAGCAAGGAAGCATTCAATTATCGCAAAACTGAGCGTAATGTCTACCTTTTGTCGAGATATATCACCCCAATGCATATGTAGCTTTTTACATGTTGCATTTACTCCAACGATGGGATGTCTCGAGCACTTAGAGGAACAACAACAGGCCAACAATGGGCTTAATTGACTGTGATCAGAACATATGAAGTTAACCAATCAACCCCTTATTTAGCAGAAGCCATGGCATTCCGCAGGGATGACAATGGCTCTAGACTGACAATGAATGCATATGAAAGATATTTTTAAAAGTCATCCAATTCTCGGACGCAGAAACATTCCGTCCGCACAAACTTCTTCTCAGGAATAAAGGGGTCTATGTATGTTGAGATCCATAACCATAGCATGAGCCAACAATTGCAGAAGGGTGTTGAATTCCAGTCCTTCACGAGCTGCACTCTCAAATTTGTGTCTACCCGTTGATACACATGAGGCCCAACGTTGCAAACGAGCTGAAGCGCTAAAGTAATTTGAGCGGATGGTATCTAGGGGCCCTAAGCCAGAGGTGAGGTATCTCTTCTCTGCTGCAAGCTACTAGTATACATAGGAACAGAGAGAGGTAACGAGCCGCCCAACAAGAACTTTCCCATCGGTTTTAGTCGCAGATTCGGAGAATATCTACTAGGCTCCAAACTCTCGCCGTGCCATCATCAGAGCTTGAGATAAAGCTGTCGTTACCCGATGCAACATCGGCGAAATGGGTGGCTGGATCCCAAGGCATTGTGAGGGGATTACACAACTTTGGAAACCACGAATTTCACTGGAAGGGAATCGAAACCCTGGATTCCTTTGATGGGGGGCTATCAAAAATTTCCATATTAATGCTATGTCTGTCTTACTATGGATTCTTCGAAATTACTTCGTTGGTTTGCATGCCATGTGAGGCATCATCGCAATGCGTGAGAAGATTTATGACACCTTGTAAGGGTGGGGGCCGGTGATTGTGACGCAATATCACCCATTTTTGCGTATGCTATAGAATTGAGGAAATGTATTCTATTCCAACCCGTAGCGGGAGTCATTGCAATGGATTTTATTCCCTTGTATGGGCATCAATTTTTTGTGTGCATATCCATAACCTTCCAATTGAACCCCTCTTTGGAGAGCCGTTGTAATCTCACAGGCTTGGTGTTGTAAATGAATGGCATTATCGTGTTGGTATATAAACCCTCCCTGATTTAGGTACAAAAAAAATTCTAGCGGTTTCACTTTTCACACCAATAGATCGAAAAATTGTCTAATAAATAAATTGATTGACTAATATAGTAGTACATCAGGAGTAGGAGGTACAATAGGCACAGGCGGGAAAAGAAAGATAATTGCATGTATGATGGGAGAAATGAGGAGAGGGAACAGAAGGGGAATGGGATGAAGGAAAGGAATGAAACTCACCAGTCCCAGTAGTGGTTTTACAAAATGTACCTAGTAGAGTAGGGGGTACTTTTACAAAATCCCCAGATTGCACCAGAGCACCTACATTTTGTAAAATGCACTACAACGGCATTTTGCAAATGCACCGCTACCCTCATGTGGTGAATCAGCCGCCCTCCCGCATTCGCAGCTATTTCTTTTTGGGGTACGCCCATTTGGGTACTGGCTGGCCCGCTCCTTACACTTTCTGGATCAGCGTCTGCTTTCCCTTTTTAGTCTTGCTGTCATCGTCTACGC
>JANAWD010000474.1:0-33588 GCA_027627245.1 Meripilus lineatus | reverse complement strand
CCCCAAACTCGAAACACTCTCCGGTCTCGGAGCAGCACTAAAACTCGAAAACCTCTGCGTCCGTTGCGAGAAGAACGACCCAATCCCCGCTCCCTACGAACTCAAAGCTGCTTTAACGGGCTCAGGTGCGAACGTGCTCCCTGGCCGAGGAGACGACGGGAACGACAACATCGAACTCGAACTTGACTGTCGGTTGTTGGTATTTGGAGAAGCGGATCCTGGTGGAGGTGGTGGTGGTGGTGGCGGGCTCCCTGATTTCGTACGAGGGAAATCAAGCGAATTCTGCCGCGAGGTTGGGGATGTAGATGCGGGGATATCGATTTTCGAGACGTCGACTGTGCTGCCGGATAAACTTGAAGGGTCTCCACCTGAGGATCCCGCACTGAGATTTGACGCAGAGCTCGCGTTGCGTTGTAGCCACCGCCCTTTAACGCCTTCGACTGCTTTAAAGAACCCTGTTGATCCTGCTGTGAGGGTTCTCGAGATAGCTTCTCGAGTAGGGGCAAGTTGTTGCTCGAGTTTGAGCTCTTGGATCCCCTCGGACAATCTGAGACTAATGTCTGCTACGACCGAGGGCCGTTCACTACAAGGGTGCCTAGATAAGATCAAACAATCAGCACTCGCAGTTAGATCACACGGAATAATATCTACCTTGGTTCGACGATATCAAACAGCATTGGATCTGTTACACGTTCCCAAACTTCATATGCATTGGTCTTCTTAAATTCTGATATCCATAACATATTGAAGTCTTGAACAGCGTTCGGATCACCTAAAACACGAAAAATAGATTCCAATCAATCAATCCTGTGTGCGCGCTTGCATAGTAGGAAGGCGGACCCACCTGTACCGTCTGTGATCATAACACCGCTCCCTTGACCCTTCGTCAAAAAGTCGGCATACTTCACAGATGAAAGTGCACCAGTGATATACTCGTCAAACTAGATCACAAAAACGATTACAATCACTCTCAAAATCACCGAATTTGATCAGAGCAACCAGTAACCATACCTTGGCACGAAGGTAGTCATCACTCCCCTTGAATCTGACGTATCTAAAAGTGAGCATTCACACAGGTTCCTTTGGGTGATGAGAATGAGGTCACATACTGCAAACTCGTATTCGGCACCTCTTCCCCATCATCGTTCCACCCTTCGTTCACATCCTTGACAATCTCGTCCATCCACTTACGATCCGCAGCTGTCAAACCAGCAGATCGTTCGAGCTGATAGTCTCGGAACTCAAAAGAGCCATTCTCAGTCTATAATCAAAAACAGCAAATATCAGTGTTAGAGGTACGTCCATGGAACGATCATACGAGGCACAGGAACAAAAAGAAGCGTGGCATGACGCCAAGAAAACAGAACGTACGTTGATTAACAGATCAACTTCCTTCTGTTGAGAAACAATCGAATTCGTGCACCCACAAAGCCAGCTCTTCGTGTCCTTCAACATGTCGATCTGTTGCAAGGGCAGATAAGGTTGGAAGAACGCGTCCTTTCCGAACAGATCGAGGGGTAAACCAGAATAGGCCATCATACTCTTGCGATCTGACGTTTTCAATGACGTAGGTCTTGAAAGAGTTTGCGCGCGTGAGGCGAGTGGTGGCGAACCACTGTCGTCGAGATTCTGGAGGAGGCCTGGTACCAGGGATACCAGCGAGTACTGGTATGTGCACAACCGTTCAACCGGATGTCCGTAAAACATGATCTGGTAGTAAAAGGTTCAGGACCTCAAGTTATCTCGGATATGTAGATTCTACTCACCCTTTTCTGAAGCATAAGTGCTTTGAGAAGAATCAACGCTCTGTGTCGGAATGTATGAACGAGCTCTCGTCTATAATTGTTCAGGTAAGTCGATGCAGTGTCATGTGAACAAGGTAACTCACAAACTAGTTCCTGAAAATCCAAAGTCAATCATAGGAGCATACGGCGTATCCACGGAAACTCACCCATGTAAAACGCGCTCTCGGTCAATTGACTCTTCAAATTACCCTGAAGACTCTCATAGAAAGCATCTAAGATACTCAGATCCGAAAAGTCACGTTGAGCAAACAACGTCCTCGTAACGACACCCAATCGGTCACTGAAAAATCAAAAGCATTCCCATAAACGCTGATCCTTCCTGACGCGAAGGCAACCAAGAAGGACGCACCGAATGGGACCAAAGACAGGTTTCGAGGCCAGCACGACAACCGCTTTCTGAACTGTCGACCTCGTGACGTCAGGATGCTTCGTTATTAAATCCGTAGCCTTAATTTGTCGATTACATCTACCAAAACCAGCCGAATTCCCAGATTCAATGCAAAATTAAGAGATGGGAAGGGCATTTCGACTTACGAGATACCAAACAGGGTACTGGGGTTGGGAGAACTCGAGGGCACAAGGTGGAAGTAAGAGTAGTCCTCTGTTGACTACGAGAGATCGTATCAGAACCTATGCACTCGGGAAGAGAGAGATGGAAGCAACACTTACGAGATGAGCACCATCGGGTAGGGCGAGGAACGGAAGAATGTTAACGACTCCTTCATCCTCAAACACGATACCTCTTGAAAACTCAACCTTAGGCCCGACCTGGCATGGGAAATCATGATGAGTCCGGTCACTCGCAGAAAAGGTGGAAACGGGGTAATATATGCGGGGATTTCAGGAAAATCCTCTCGCAGTCGGCAATAAGATGAATCGAACGAGACGGCAAGTGGGTAAGGCGAAAAAAGTGGGGGAAAACTCACCAAGTGGTTGAAGTCCACGAGCGCGATACCCAATACTACAGAACCTCCGGGCACCTGTACGAGGAGACTCTCGGGCCTGACCTTCTTGGAGAAGGTAGTGGAGCTCGAGCCAAAAGAGGCCATACTCTCCCTGTCCAAGTCGCGATTGATGAGATTGGTACCGACGGATGGAGGCGGATAAGTATTGTTGGTTGACGACAGTTGGGACAGCGCCGTGAAGGAAGACGACTGTGACTGGGGTGTGAGAATGGACTGGGAATGGGAGGGAAGGATCGGTTTGGAGTCTGTACTCGGAGGGACATTCTCCTTTGCGACTGGGGCTTTCACAGAGGAGAGGGAGGCTGCGACGCTCGAGACTGATTCGTCGTCGCGGTCGAGCCTCTTCATAAAGGAACTCCTGTCATCATCAGCTTCTGAGGACAGGTCTGTATCAAGGGTGTACGCATTTGACTCTCGTTTTGAGTTGGACAGATTCTGGCGAATGAGGGTTACAGGAGTGACTGCCGGAACTGGTGGTGAGGAAATGACATCCTCGATACCGGGCATAAGATGTGTCGTAGAGTTGGGAGCGATTGTGCTGGTTGAGGTTGGGGTCGCGATGGCAGGGATGCTGAGGTGATCGTAGGAGGTATCGTGATGGTAAGTGGGGGAGACAGGGGAATGTGGTGGAGAGGAGAGCGAGATTGAACGCTGAGATGCGGTGTCGTTGTCGTTTTCAGCGTCCGATGAAAAAGCAGAGGCGAAGTTGTGTGATGGGCTGGCTCGTTCTTCCTCGCTGGAAAACGCGTGGAACTGAGGATGAGGGTCTGTTTCGTCCGGGTCTATAACAAAGTGGGAGTTGAGCGGAGAAGGTTCCTGATCATCGAAGCCAGCGAGGCGAAGATGGGAGACAGAAGTTCGCTTCAGGGACCTTGAAGGGTTCATCTTTTGAGCGTCGCCGACGGGGAAGGAGAAACACG
Source organism: Meripilus lineatus (assembly GCA_027627245.1). NCBI lineage: Eukaryota > Fungi > Basidiomycota > Agaricomycetes > Polyporales > Meripilaceae > Meripilus > Meripilus lineatus. The sequence goes on along the minus strand of JANAWD010000474.1, from coordinate 29,898 downwards.
AAGGGGTATAATGATACGAGCTGCCACAGCAAAGAGCAGAGGAAGAACGACGAGCAAGTGCGAACGGGAGAAGGCCACTGAAGAGTTGAGGACAACGCCAACGGTCAATCAATGCCAACTCTCCCTTCCACTCTGCCATCAATCCTCTTTGGTAAAGGCGCCAATCTCACACGCGCCTATCTGGGCGTCTTCTCGCAATTCAGGGTCTGGGCTGTCCATTCCTGATGGTGACCGACACACTTCGATGCAGCCTCAATCTTAGGCCCTTGTTTTGTATCGTTGGCACGAAAATCTTGTCAGGATAGCCTTGAAAATCATTCAACGCTCCATATGATGGTTCTGGTTCGAGGCAACTCTCAACGTAACGCAGGCCTACAATGGGAACAAACTCATGCCTATAAATCTGGTTATTAGCACCTTCTGATGTTGGGAATCCGGCCGAATCGTTGGAGGCAGTAGCCAGGATGATGCGCTTCTACACGATGTAGGCCATCCTTGCATCGTCAATGGACGGTTTATTGCTTCTCCAGTTGGAGTGCAATTCGGAGTCGTGACCTCTTCCAGTTACATATGTATTCTGCTGTATCATATTCGATTTGGCAATGTACTCCAGTCGTGTGGACATCGTCGTATGGAATGATCGTATATACAGGATGACTCAAGTATTCATACCGAATTCATCTTCAAATCCGACTACATCACAGATTGGCCTCAATCAAACTCTGAGAAATATAATCAGTGAAAACGTATATGAGCTTGCGAACTACTTACATTCTATCAATACTTCCTCCAGCGCCAAGAGAGTGGACAATGTCGCCAGAATTGTCTAGGTCAAGGAAGGAGTATGGCTCGCGAAATTCCGGGACTTCCTCATTAAAATCCTCAATTGGGAGCCCAAGGTATAATGAGTATTCCGCTTCAACCTCTGCGACGCTCGCCACTTCTCCGCCCGCATTCCCCACAATTCGTTCATCAAGTTGTACATCATTGTCCCATTGACGAAAATTAAGGACAGTGGACTGAACAACATAGTTAGTATCATAACGTGCCTGTCGGAGATTGACGAAAAAGTGGGACATGAGTATTGAGGAGATGCTTCGGGTGTCGTCAGCCTGGTTTAAAAAGAGATGGATAACTCAGACATACACCTGTGATATCTCAGTGATGTCGATATTCTGGCCTGAAAGCGTTAGAACATCTCCACATCGCTCACAGTATATACTTACCAGGATATTGATGCAAACCAACGCGATCGAATTGATTGATAGCATTGTCCTTGTTCAACGAAGAATTATTCGAGGGTACTTTGAATAGAGTTCGCGAGACGTACAGAAAGTAGCAAGTTCCTGTATACCAGATGTTCGAATGAGGCATGATGGATGCTCATTATGCTCACCATCTCGAAGTAGAAGATAACTCAATCCGCCGGGGATTGAGACGTGTTCCCGAAGGAGCCTCCAGTTGGGGATGGTCCGGATCCAAGTTAGCACAAGAACAGAAGCATCAAGCACAATTCCACAAATGCAGACGACGTTGCTCGCTATACAGTAAACTCAGCATACTACAGTGCAATCAATAGCGTTGAATACTCATACAGGTCATACTGTCGCACCCCAGTCAATTAACAAACCGAAGAAATTGGGACCATCACTCACAACTTGTACAGTGATGATGCACTCTCGGCCTCCGATATGAGTACTACGCAGCCCGGGAAAGGTGGCGGGAGCCCTACGTATGTTGCGATAAAAATCCCCCAGCACTATGAGATTGATGAGTCTGAAGTCGACGAATGACGTGACAATTTCTTGCCCTGAAGATGTAGGGACACATCGCAAAAAAGAGCAACGGTATAAACACGCGGAGTTGTCCTTGCCACACTGCATATACTCGGACTGAAAGAAGGCCTACAAAGGACGTGAGATCCTGCACGAGGGTGAATGATGAGATGTAATTCCTCACAGGCAACGGCGATGGATTGGACTACGCCAAAAATCAGAACAATGTGAAGACTCCAGTTGCAACTGAGATATGCTTTAGTATGGTTCGAGAAGACCACACGGAATAGCTGACATCTTTGGGTTTGGGGTTTTAACAGTGTGGGCATCTAATCAAGAATGGGTCTCACTCACTACGCGTGGCTTGTCCCGAAAATCCGGAAACTTGCTCCACAGATTGAATTGGATGGCGCCGACTGAGATTGTATTGACGACGTTGAGGTAACGGTTGATGAAGTACAGCACTACAGGGGCGGATGCCTTCGTGCCCCAAATACACCTGACCTCGTCAGAAATTGTCGTGACGAGGTCGAATGACACAAGACCTATAAAAAGAAAAGTTCAAAAACGCTCGAGTCATGCAAAAATTGGACTCAGGGCTACCGAGCATCGCAGCATGGCAGAAATTCATCAGAAGTCTAGACGTAGGGGTCAGTTTGTGGACATCGAGTAAGGCCGGGGAACATACAGATTCTTCATTTCCTCGTTGACACCTCTGACAATATCATCGTTGGATTGTGACATGATCTTGTACAGCGAGGACCAGCCTAGCAGAATTGAAACAAGTTCTTGTTGACTTTTTATATACATTTCGTTTATAGGTGTTAATGTATGAGAAACAATCGGGGTCTTTTGTCATGGCACGCACCCCTAATACAGTCCGGTCCTTGATGGTTAAGAAGTACGGTCATGGGATTATGGCATGAGCACGATCTGACAGAATTATTGATATGTGGAGAATAAATCATGGCCAAGTCAGAAAGATCAGATGCTCTCACTGAGTCACATCAGCTTCTTACGAATGAAGCTCGGGGCCAGTGACGACTGACTTCATGGAGAGTTGAGTGCAGCCTTTCGAAATGATCATGATGGTCCAATAGTGTGCTGTACTGTTACAAAATAGAATGAACAGTGACCGTCGACGTCCATGGCCAAGCTGGAGTCAGGGGCGTTCATTTTGTTTGTACATGTTTAATCTCGCGTCAGCTTGCGCTCTTCTCAAACCTCTTGGTTCAAGTTCGCAACTTCAAACAAGCCGTGTCATTGGCTTCAAACTCCCTCTTCCTCTCGTATTTCAATGCAAAGCGATTCAACGTGAACGATTATCAATCGTCAGCGGACTCTGGGGTACCGAATGAGCATCTTGTTGATACGCCACACTTGCGCAAGGTGTCCCTGGCCGTGATCATCTTTCTGAAATAAGAAATGCAGTCGACAATCAGTCTGCCAACACCGGACAATCGTTGATAACAAGGCTCAACCCTGCAATGCAAAACGTGGCGTAGGAGCAAGTTTTCTTGTTTACTAAGCATACTGACTATCATGACCTCTCGACAGGCTTCGACGGGACCACGAGATCTGGTCCAGACAGGCTCACCCCATTACCCCTCCGTGGGATTACTGGTTACCAGTAGTAGGAGATTACTTTCCATTTGGTAGCAAGCTTCCCGTTTCTACGAGCATCCCTGCGACGTTTTACAAAAATTTCCGTCGTTCTACCCCCAAAGGAAGCTGAAGATGGGAGGGCGATGTTACAACACCTACTGCCACCATTTTATTGTATCCAGACTTATGACAGGATCACCTACTGGACACGTATGATCCGCGTTTCTTGATGGATTATGATCATCCTATATTCCTATATAGAATGCAATGGATCCATCGCCACACTACTATTTCCTGGCAAACTCGGGACGATCGCATTCACGAAGACCTTACTGTCGTAAGTAACGTACAAATTAGACCTGTGATGTTCTTCATCACGAACGTCAACGGCCTTCTCCCGAAGGTGTGCTGGGCATCTGTCTTCTTTTGTTCTCGCAACAACCGGCTGTTCTCATATGTTGCCCTTGAGGGGCCATGCAGTCGTCGGACCCTTCCATGCCGGTGCTACGCCGGTAGAGCCTGTGGTGCACTGCAACCAAACAAGCAGCTGACATTCCGGGAACCTCAGATCCACAGCAACTTCTTGCTCTCTGCATATAATTGTGGCGTACTCACGTATCCACACAATCCTCTCTTTCCTTTGTCATGAACATCCTCAATTGCGTCTTAACTTGGTTACTACTGAGCTTCACGACCCTTGTGTATGGTTCCCGAATCGCGTTCAAGCGAAAATCATCATACGCCACAGCGTTCAGTGGAAGCCACCAAAAGAGAATCTTGTCCCTCACGGAGGTGAATCCAGACGGCGAGCAGGGGACACTTTACACCGCTACAATCTATGTAGAAGGTAAACCATTATCTGTGAGTATCTCACTCGGTATAGTATCTGCGAACCGTCCCTCATGTCGCACATAGGTTGTTGTTGATACTGGTAGTGCAGACCTCTGGTTTAACACTCACAACGCATCCTTCTCTAACGCAACTAAACTTGGAGTTCAAACCGATATACATTATATGTGAGCCTCTTTTTCTAGTAGCCAATGATATTTACTCATGAATTGTCGTAGATCATCTACCGTGAGTGGTGAGGTCCTCACGACCTCAATGAGATTGGGGGAGCTCAACATCGACCAACAAGTATTCAGTAAATGGGTTTCTCCCTTGTTCTGGTCAGAACTCATGCGTATGCTTCTTAGTGAATGTTTCTGGTCCCAATGATTTTCGTGATCGAGCGGATGGCCTGCTCGGCCTCGGGTTGTAAGCACATTTTGGTGACGCAGTAGTGCTATACTCATGACGAAGTCAGCCCTCAGGTTTCATTTATTAGCAAGGCCCTGAAGAGTGACCGCCGATTCCCCACGTTTTTAGAGAATATATTTAATTCATACCCAAGTCTACCTACGTACACCACCTTTCAACTCAATAGGTCTCTCATTGGTACCTTCGACGGCGGATTTTTTACGATCGGAGAACTGCTTGAAGACTTTCAAGGGATAGCGGACTCACCAAGACTTCCGATACTCTCGAGTGGCGGTGCCTATATCGAGTGGATGTCAGTTTTGGACTCCGTGACTATCAATGATCGCCGATATACAGGGAAAGATGTTCTGAATGCTACAACGGGGTCAGTGTATCTCGAACCACAACTTCATATATTGACCAGAGATAACAGAAAACCAGACCAGTATCAAGGAAAGATGCTCATAGAATTCGATACGGGAACAACGCTCTGTAAGATGTCATCTAGGACACAAAATCTTTCGAAAGCTAATCGCGATACTCAGTCTACGGTTCCAAATTCTACGTCGATACTATTTATGGGGGTCTCCCAGGAGCAAAACTGGTAGACGAGGACCTCGGGGTTTGGTCCTTCCCTTGCGATTCCAAGTTCAATGTCTCGTTTACATTGGGGTACGAACCCGGACACTACCAACCTGCAGGCACTGAGATACTCTCTTCCATAGTGGTCTCGAGTACCCGATTAACCCTCTAGATATGACCATACTCGCGATAGATCTAAAGAATGGATCGATCAACTGTGGGAGCGCAATGCGCTATATTCCTCCGAGAGTGGGCCAAGGGAGGGGTACGTCGAACCTACTTGCGAATCTAGGCTTGGATCCTCATGGCGTCTCGTCTGCAGACTTCTTTTTCGGGCACTCATTCCTAAGGAACGTCTATTCGTTGTTCAATTATGGCAATATTACAAAAGGTCGATCCGGGAAGCCATACGTACAACTGCTGAGTGTGAGTGTTACCACAACCAACCTTACATGTAACCGTTTTCGCTCATGACATTTGACAGACTACGGATATTTCTCAAGCACTCGCAGATTTTGACAGGCTTAATGAGATTCGAATCAAGCAACTTCAGGAACTGTATGAGCAGGAGGTTAGACAGGCCACTGCCTCTCCAACACCAGCCCTCCAAGGAGTCTTGGCATCGGACTCATCGTCGCTTCACACCGAGGATATGGCCACCTTGCAACGGAACCTATCGATAATCATCGCCCTTCTCGGCGTCACCATCTTTCTACTCCTCATACTGGTGGTGTTATATCTCGTCCGATCCCGTAGTAGCCAAAATGTCAGGTACAAAGCCATCAATCCCTACTCAGACCGTTCAGACAAAGCATATGATATATAGATCATTAGAGTAGATCGGCTGCACGACGGACATTGTATGTATATACATCTACATATCGATCTAGCAGGACAATCGAGGTTGGTATGTGGAGTCAGTACAACGATATTACCAAACAACATTTTATCAGGCGATAGCAATATGGATTGATTCTATGCTTGAAAGCATCTATCTCGTAGGCGAGGTTGGTATTAAGACAGCACGGGAAGGGAGTTTTCTTCGGGGGATTTGTGTCTTGCGAAAACATGGATATGAGCTAAGCCGGGAACGCTCTGGAGTCTCTGTAGTAACACAACTGTAAGCGGATGAACCGAGTGTGTGTGTATGAGCGAAAGACTTACAGGTGGGTTAACGAACCAAGCCGTCTCCCATTCTTGCTCGACCCAACGTGCCTTGATGAACTTCGATACCTCTTCACCTGCCTTTCGCACAAGTTCCTCTTCTTCATCCGTTCCTCTGGGAGACCGCACAAGGTGGTCCATGGTCACTCCCCAATCGGACAATGCGGGGAGAGTTTGAGGAAGGAGGCTAGGCGAGGGCGGTGGGGAAGTAAGACCCGTAAAGCCCCAGAGCCCATCTTGCAAAATGCGGGGTGCAACAGAAGAGGGCAAGTCAGGTGGTATAACTGGTAATCTAGTCCAAACCAGAGCGTGTTCTATCTCCGGCGGGACTAAAATGACATCGCCTGTTGTCAGTCTCATATGCTTAAACGACGGATACTCGAGATATGGATCCTCACCGGAATAAGGCCAATCGTTCATTATGATACTAATTAATTCGGAAGGAGTGTCGGTTGTAAAATAGGTCGGGGCGTCAGCTGGTATGGGTGGAAGTTCGGATTTGACGCTTCCGTCTGGGAGAGCGGCGCTTCGGGGAACTACATTGCCGTCGGAGGTCGAGTTCACTAGTCGAGAAGGTAGCAGAGAAAGAGAATCAGGTTTTCCCCACTGGAGTCTGTGGTAGAGTAGATAATTGACTGTCCCGATCATTAGTTGACGTGTCACCACCGTCCAGCCAACAACGCCACTCACTGGTACCACCGTATTGTGCGTGAATCTCCTGGCTCCAGACCTTATAGCGAAGCTGAAGTTTCTTGTCTCTTTTCAAGAGGCCGAGGTCCCTTGAGTCGCATAGTGAGTAATTTTATCCGAGACAGATTTCTTTGAGCATACCCCGAGTTGACAAAGGTTTTGAGTTGAGTCCAAGTAAATTTTGCGGGATAGTGGGCGAGAAGCTCTTCTCTCGTTGGGCGACCTGTACCAACTGGAACGTTTTCTACGTTGAAGCCAGGAGGTAGAATGCCAGCCCTGGTATCTTGAGGAGAGTCGATCGCCATGTTGTCGAGAGATGAGATGAAACAGTAACCAAAGCCGTAATCACACAAACTCATCGGAACAGGAAACTCTCCGAGATAAAACCTAACCCTAGATTCGTTCTTCATTAAGTCATAACCCTAATGGTGCCTGGGAAAGGTCTAGAAGAGCCTACCGTTTAATGAGCGCGCGAGCGTTGTTGGACTTGGAAGTTGGCACAGACTTCGAACTTGGTCCAAGTCGTACAACATACCTTCTTCATCTTATACGTTTCATTCTGCGTTCATCATGTCTAAACCGACTCGTCCCAGACAACATAGGGTGTATCAGCCCGGAAAAAGACATATGGAACTTATGCCCTCCGTGAGCCGAAGCAGTGGTCTTGAAAAGGGTGGCGACGCGTAAGTGGTCCCTGGTCCCCAAAAGACCATCTCGAGGTCACCCTGGATGATAGATTGAGAGACTACAAAGTACAAGAAGAGTATCGCGCCTTCATTCAGGGCAAGGTATGTGGTCCGCCCGGTCTTAGCCTCGTCGTCCGACGATGAACGCCGGAATTTACACATATGTGTGTTTTTCTGGGCACTCAAAGGTGGATGCTTACTGGGAAGAGTTTCCATATGGCAAGCCATCGGTAAACGAAAAACAGCGTGACGAGGTGCGAGGAAACATACTAATTCTCTTTCGTAAGTCTTCTCGTCCTCTTGTGGATGAGAGAACCGATTGAACGACGATTGATCTAATACCTGTTATAGGAAAGCTTCGTGAAGGCATCCTTTCCACGAAAAGGTCGGACAGCTTTGCACTCGAGGGTAAGCCTTGCATTTTGGCATAAATAGGCAAATTGACCCATGTGATTATATAGTGTACGAAGTGTCCCTTCACCTTTCGGTCGTTTTCAACTCCCCGGCGCAAACGACATCCATAATATCCCATCTCGTACCGGATCTATACCAACGAGCCCCAGAGCTCCCTCAGACCGTATCTTGGGCTGCTCTGATCTCCGCCTTTCATTTTCTTGTGGCTGCGTACCCATCACAAAGTCGGTGTTCAGAACATCTCGCCCTTCTACCTTCAAGCTTTCTTCCCAAAGATGCGCCACCCCACAAGTGGCTTTCGGATGTCATGCGTGCTCTTCGCTCCCGAAATTTCGCGAGGTTCGAGAGTCTGACCAAAGATGACAAGATTAAAGCAACCTTCCCGATAGACGAATCTAACATTCTACCCGAAAACATGCACTCAGGGCTCAGACCCATGAAGGATAAAACCCGACACAGCCCAGGCTGTCTTCCCCTTGTAGCGCTTCTCACGTTGGTTGATTCCCTTCGACAACGTGTTAGGGAAACCACTTGGTCGGTGATTCGCAGCGCTTATCGTGAATTGCACTGCCGCACACTGGATGTCAGTGGCCAACCCCTTGTCCCTTCACCCACTGGAGATTGGCTTCATCGGACACTTGGTCTCCGTTCGACAATCACGAAGGTACTCAACGATGACCCCGAAGGTACCGAGGAGGAAGTCGATTCTGCCGTATCAAAGTGGTTAGAAGAGAAGTGCTCTCGAGGAGAAGTACGTGTCAAAGAAGGATCCGAGGGATGTTGGATTATCTGCAAGGTCAGGCCCGCCTGAAAAGAGTCCTCAGTTTGTCATATGCTTCATCACCATTATCGCACCCCCATTCACGAGTTCACTAGAACCTTCCACGAGAACTCTCGTCAGGTCCTGAATCACTTGTGCCTTCGTCGCGTCAGAGTGTACGTGTTCGTTGCTTCCACCCATATTACTATGTTGCGTTGCGAACGGCAGGCCAGCTGTGGTGATTGTAATCCGTCTTATGCCCTTCGCGTTCAGGAAGGATTCTGTGTGGTATCTCGGTTCCTGTTAACTTACAAGTAAAATCAGACTCATCTGCTCATCATTCTGCCAGTGGGATTGGGTGGGACGTTTCGAAGCTGATGCATTGATGTTCGGTACAAAGGCGAATGTCATTGGTGGGAACCATGCCTGCGATAACCACGAGATTCGGTCTTCGGGTATCAGTACAGTCATCTCCCCTTCGGGTAGAACCCATGCTTATACTCTGCCATCGACCCCGATGTCCTGCCGTGCATACGTGTGTGAGGAAGGAGAGCGTTCTCTGACTCAACCCAAAAACTCTAACAATAACCACCAGAATGTAAGATGTGAACATCCCAAACCCCTCCCAATGGCTCCATTCACTTTCCAAACCTTCTCGTCTTCCCTCGAAATCTTCTCGTAGCTTTGCGGAGTCTCAGTCACCACGCGGAGACCCATCTTCAAGATGGTTAGTCTCGAGATCCAACCGGGCGGGTACATGGTTCTCTGTACAAACAAGGAAGTCGAAATCCTCATCCGTGACGTCCGCAGAAGGAAGCTTCAGATTTCGCAACCGGACCCAATTAGTTCGCCTGTCAGCACTGCTGCCTAGGGGCATATATATGCATTCCAAGTATCGTCCACTCCCACAGATCTCACCCACATTTGTCGTTCTCCTAGACAATCATGCTCACCTCGCAGTTGTTTTCTGTTGTGATGGGTCTCTCACTACGCCAAGTCCTTACTTCCATCATCGGGCTGAGCGGGGTACGTCTCTGTTGTCGAAATTGGCCATCGATGCGTACTCACCGAGTAATTTCTATGTTTCTTAGGTGACCTATCTCATTTTCAAACGCTATGAACCTGCCAATCCTTTAGTGGTGTTTACTCTGCTGGTCGCCCTTCCCTCGTTTCTCTCTGTCCTGCTCGCTCAGCATGTTACTCCTTTCCTCCTGGCACCTGGTATCACGTTCGCAACGTTCTACGTCTCACTCATTTCCGCAACCGTTCTGTATCGTCTCTCGCCATTCCACCCCCTTGCGAACTATCCGGGACCCTTGCCCTGTAAACTCTCTATGTTCTGGATGACATGGGTCTCAAAGAGTGGAAAGAGGCACATCTACTTGAAGAAGCTTCACGACAAGTACGGAGACATTGTCCGCATAGGTTCGTTGGAGATATACATCTCTGCACGCATATATCATTAACTCATTGTATGCGCAAGGTCCCAACGAGGTTTCGATTCGCGAGGCTTCGGCGATCAATCCCCTCATGGGTACGACTGGTTTACCAAAGGGACCTAGTACGTCTTATCTCTCCACGACTAAAGGCGTTGTGTTCTCATTTGTCAACCCCCTTTCTAGATTGGCCAGGTCGTGCCCTCCACCCCGCCTTCTCACCACTCATCATCATCCAATCCCATGATGAACACTCCCGAAGACGTAAACCGTGGAACAGGGCGTTCAGCACTTCCTCACTCAAAGGGTATGAGCCCGTTATAGAGAAACGAGCGCGGCAATTGGTCGAACATCTGAGCGAACACAAAGACGAGGTCGTGGATTTGGCTCAATGGATTAGTTTCTTTACGTAGGTCGAAGACGATCCCCCTCGTTTTGCCCTCACTGACCCCCGCAAACTCTAGGTTTGATTTCATGGGTGATATGGCGTGAGTTTCCCACTCTGTTGTCATGTGGGCAATGGGCGCACTGCCAAGTCATAACAACGTACTAATGCGGCGTTTCAATGTGAAGGTTTGGAGGCGGCTATGAGCTCATGCGGGATGGCGACAAAGACGGATTATGGAAAGTGGTAGAAGATGGTTTGAGGTATGTCTGTTCCAGGAACGACGTGATTTTCTCGACATCTCATACTCCAAATGTGAAGTCTTGGAATCATTTTCGAGCATCTGCCCTGGCTTTCTCGTCTAGTCCGTGGGTTACCCGGCGTTGGAGAGGATACCAAGCGTATGAGAAGTATGGGAATCCGGCGCGCCGAGGAGAGAATGAAGCAAGGTTCAACTGTCAAAGATCTCTTCTATTACCTTGTGAGTCGCCCTCTTACCCGAACGTTGTCTGGTCTACATTTTGAATGATGGGATAGAGCAATGAGGATGGTTCCGAGAAACAGTCGCCGCCATATGCTCAGATCGTGTCTGATGGGACTTTGGCGGTCATCGCTGGTTCCGACACAACCGCCAGCGCAATGTGCAATATCTTCTTCTTGCTCTTGAAGCATCCTAACGTCTTCAAACGGCTTCAAGATGAAGTTGATAAGTTTTACCCACATGGAGAAGATGCATTATCGACTAAGCACCACCACCAAATGCCATTCTTGGACGCTGTAATGTGGGTTCCGAAATCTGTTCACGTAGGGTTATACTAATCCTACTTTGGACGTAGAAATGAAGCTTTGAGGTTCTGGCCCATTATCATGAGTGGAAGTCAGCGTGCTCCAACCCGTGGCTCAGGTGGTGCCGCACTCGGACCTTTGTAAGTCACAGCTTTCCTGATTCATAGGTTCGCTCAGTCCCGACTCATCGTCCAAAACTCTTCAGCTTCATTCCAGAAGGCAATCAAGCCCGAATCCACTTCTTCTCCGTCCTGCGAGATCCCCGTAACTTCTCGCCTTTCCCGAATTCATTCTGGCCAGACCGGTGGCTCATCGTCGATGGCCTTCAAGATCTCTCCACCTCACCCGACACTCAAGGATATACCGGCGAATTCATTCATAATCAGGCAGCGTTCATCCCATTCTCGCATGGCCCATATAATTGCGTCGGCAAGAACTTGGCATTGCTTGAGATGAAGATGGTTATATGCCATCTTTTACAGAATTTCGATATTCGGTTTGATGAGAAGTGGAATACGGATGCTTGGGAGAGGGATATGTTGGATGTTTTCGTTATGAAGAAAGGGAAGTTGCCGGTTCATATCGCTTTGAGACATCCTTCGGCATCATTGTAGATCCAAAGTTTCTTCAGCTCGTGTCGTGTGTTCTGGTATGTACTCGTACGAAATGCTTGATGAGGTAGCATCCATCTAACGTGGCCTGAGCCTTTCGGGGAATAAAACCTGCTCGAAGAGTGAACAAGACTTGTATGAATACGAGGACAGCACTTAAAGTACTCTAGAAAATAAGATACGGAGATAGTGTATAGCGGAGCAAGTTCCCTTGTGTTCTACGACACGCGCGTCGTTTGCATATGACCCTCGGAGTTGACGAGAGTGAAAGCTCGGGCACCTTCTCAGCATGAGAGACATGTACATTGATGCATCAGTGGCCCGACAAGCGCCAACTTGTCTACCAACTTGAACAAAACGATGTGGTGGATAACTTCGTAAGTACCACTGGCACTCGCGTTGTTCCAAGATTTTTCTCCCCATGTCAGGACTCGGCCTTCAGGCCAGTCCTTTATCCCTGTTAATTCCATCGAGATACACCCCAATTCCAACTCCGGCATATGTTACAATATTAACCATGCAAGATCATTTCTTGGTCTTCTGGTACGATACTTGTAGGTGTGCGTAGGATCCTTAGTTGATACGGAATGTATGATGAGGTTATACTCCTCCAATATTGCCCGCTCTATGACAAGCACGTCGTCTGTACATGACCCTCCGAGTCGACGAAGGTGAAAGCCCAAGAACCTCGACATGACGGATGACGGACATCTATGAGTAACTGCTTGTTCTGCTCTTCTGCTTGGCGCGAAAATCTATCTGGAGCCTATACAATGCATCTTGAAGTAGGACAAGAAAGAAACACAGATACGGCGGGCATCAATCCACTTCTATCGGCTCCTGACGAGTACCTCTTGTGGACGAACTCAAGGAAAGACGTTGCTGCTTCTCATTGCGAACACGGCGTGCTCTAATTCGATTTAATCGTTCCTGAACGTTTTCAGCTTGCATCCTCAGGAGGCGAGCTTGTTCCTGACGTCCCAAACAATGCTTTCTGAGTATTATCCGGGTGTTAGGATTACCAAGAGACACATACCTCGAGTAACGCAAGTTCTTCATCGTCGTATCCCGTGTCGCTTTCGATTTTGACGATGGGTTTTACATCGATCTCACGGGCAATAACTGGTATTGGTGGCGGCGTCACTGTTGCATTGCGAACCACGTTGGATGGTCCTGGAATTGGCAAGCTTGGGGTTCGATTAACCTCGTTTGAACCTCGGGATGCTACAATATTCATGGGAGTGTTCGATTCTTCCAACTGAGGATCAGGGGTTACGGGTATGATACCCTGAGCTTGAAGATATGCTGATGGGCGCATACATGGCCTCAAATGAGATATACTATAAAGCACAAAACCTACCTCTAGATCTGTAGTGAAAAGTAAATTCGGCGAATGGCTGCGTTTCAGAATCAATTTTCTTTGAGACTTGTGTATAATGGGAAGCTATACGGGGAATCTCTGGACCAAGTCTTCTCGGGTCATTCAATGTCAAGAGTGCAAAAGTGCATAAGGTGGAAAGACATACTTAACATGGTGTGTACTGACATTCTTCCAGGTTTCGTCGACTGGTCTGGTCAACAATGCGGGAGGTTCGTATATGCGCTTTGTCCTTCCACGACGCTCGATACGGAGTACTTTTATGGTGATTGTTCCGAGATACGAGATGTTGGCCAAATCAGCAACCACCGCATCCGACAATTCTTTGGATAGATGAGGTGAGATTGCTTATCTGTGATAGAAAGCGGAGATTGATGGTAACATACCCGAAAACTCCACATCTGCAAACGCAAAGGGTCGTGAGACGGAGTCGGATACAACGAATCTGGAGAGCTGCGAAGTTCCTTGGGGTCCGCAGAGTCTACCACCTATACATATACCATCGGCATAGCACCAAAATGTGACATCCATATAGCTATGGTTTTTGAGCTCGAGCTTGAATGACTACAAAGAGAGTTTATACGATGGACAATCTAAGTAGATCAAGGTGTAACGGACCTGGTTTGACTGACTTGGTATGAAACAGTGCACAGAAGCTCCTTTCAGCTGTGTGTCGTACTCCTCCAAAACACCATCATCAGTAACCACACGGATTTCAAAGCCTCGAGAATGTAGCATGACGACGTGCTCGGGCGATTGAGCCTGAGATCGACTCTGAGCTTAAGCCTTAAGTCTGAAACGGATCGTGACTGTCGTGGTGGTCGGCACCACTGCCAGTCAAGAAGTTGGCGCCCGTCGAACCACATATAAGGGTCATAGCATAATTGCAGGGAGAAACGACTCGCGTGTTGAATGGCAGCGGGCACCAGTCGCATTGTTCCAAGGCATTTGCGCACTTTCTCGCTGTGTCGGAACTCGGTCTCAAATTCATTCTGTCGAAATACGTTCCGATTGTGACTCCTGTATTTGGTAATTCGTTCGACCAAATCAAGTATGACGAACTCAATCACATTGAACGCCTGAGAGACGCTATCACGGAGCCTTCGAATACCCAAGGGATTCCTCCGTTAGTGTTTGTGAAGCTATGATGCGAGCGTAAAGGTTTCGTGTTCCTCCTGAGGTTACAATGCAATGCCGGAGCAATCTACCAAGAGGCAAGTTACAATTCTACCCGTCATCCCCCCCCCCCTCCTCGATAGGCTCATCTGCGTAGACTTATTTATGAGGTTGAAGAACCTTCCGGATGGCAAAAATCGCTTGATCGACCACGTTCGCCTCAGCTGGTATCTGTGGAAGTATTGGCAACTTGAATGCCAATCAAGTTCTGCAAGACCATTCCTAATCTCCGGGAGGATACTTGTAGCTACTACCCGTAGGTTGGTTGGTAGGGAATGGTTGATGAGGTTATATCCCTGTAAGGTGGCCTCAGCTCAGTGAGGAGTAGAGCTCAGTTAATCAATGAACGAGACTTGCATCATGATACGGCAGGAATTAATCCACTTCAATGGGCTCCTGACGTGAACCCCTTGTGGACGGGCTTAAGGAAAGACGTTGCTGCTTCTGCGTGCGAACACGACGTGCTCTGATTCGATTCAATCGCTCCTGAACGTTTTCAGCTTGCATCTTCAGGAGATGAGCTTGCTCCTAACGTCCCAAACAACGTTTAATCCGAGATCTAGGATTAGTTATAAGAGCAGACACAAACCTCGAGTAACGCAAGTTCTTCATCGTGATTTCCCGTGGCATTCTCGATTTCGGTTGCGGGTTTTACATCAATTTCACGGGCAATAACTGGCACTGGTGGTGGCGTCACTATTGCATTGCGAACTACGTCGGATGGTCCTGGGATTGGCGAATTTGGGCTTCGATCTCCGTTGTTTGAGCCTTGTGATGGTGGTCCTTCCAATGAAGGACCAGGTGTTACGGGTATGATGCCTTGAGCTTGAAGACTTGCTGAGGAGTGTGTGCATGACCTTAGATGAGTTAACCTATAAAGCACGAGACCTACCTTTGGGTCTATACTGAAAGATAAATTCGGCAAATGGCTGCGATTCGGAATCAATCTCCTCTGAGAGGTATATATTATGGGAAGCTTTGAGGGGGATCTCTGGACCAAGTCTTCGCGGGTCATTCGATGTTGAAGTGCATGGGGTGTCAAGACATACATAACATGGTGTGTACCAATTTTCTTCGACTTTTCGTCGATTGGTCCGTTCAACAATGCAGGAACTTCATATGTACGCTCTGTCCTGCCACAAGGCTTGACACGGATGACTTTGACGGTAATTGTTCCGAGAGACGTGATGTTGGCGGGATCAGTAGCCACCGCATCTGACGATTCTTGGGTAGATGAGATTGGTTATCTGTGGTAGAGAGCGGATGATCATGGGATATACCTGATAATTCCACGGCAGCAAACGTAAATGGTCGTGCGACGGAGTGGGAGACAACGAATCTGGATAGTTGTGAAGTCCCCTGGGGTTTGCAGAGTCTACCGCCTATACATATTCCATCGGCATAGCACCAAAAGGTGATATTCATATAGCTGTGATTTTTGAGCTCGAACCTGAATGACTACTAAGAGAGTTCATACAGGAAAAACCTAAGCAGATCAAGGCATAACTTGAACATACCTGGTTTGCCTGACTGGGGATGTGGCAGTGTACAGAAGCCCCTGTCACCCTTGTCCCATACTCCTCCAAAACACCGTCGTCAGTAATCACACGGATTTCAAAGCCTCGAGAATGTAGCATGGCGACGTGCTCGGACGATTGAGATCAAGTCCGAGCTCATGTTCGAGTCCGAAATGCTTCGTGACGCAGGCTGTGGTCGTCGGTGCTGGTCAAGAAATTGGCGCCCTAAGGACCACATATAAGGGCCACAACATGAATGCACTGCGGCATATACAATATGTTGGATGGCTTCCTGAGCACTAGCCGCATTGTTACAATGCATTTCTCACTGTCAGAACTCGATCTCAAAGCCAATCCATTTTTATTCCTGATCATTCCATAGAAACCCACCCCGATTTGCACCGTTTATTGATATGTTTACTACCCGACCACCCTGACATTGAAGGCTTGAGAGTCGCTATCACAGAGCTGTCGTATACCCAAGACTCGGATTGCTCTGTCAGTGTCCGTGAAGATGACGCAAGCGGGGTCAATTATTTCGCATTCCTGCTGAGGTTATACTACAATCCTGACATGCAATTCTGCTCGTCACTCCGATAGGACCGACGGGATCAATTTCATCTACGGATACTTATTCAGTAGGTTTGGGCACCTCCGATGGAGGAAATTCCTTGATCGACCTTATTCGTCTCGCGATCGGTTGTTCATTGACATTTCTTCAAGTATCAGAAATGTCAATTCAATCCTGCGAGATCCTTACCTGATCTCGGGGATGATATTTGCAAGTACTCGTAGGACCCCGTCCGACTTGGTGGGGAATGTTTGAAGAGGTCACATTCCGTAAGGTGGCCTCAGCCCAGTGAGGGGTAAAACTGACTTTATATATCGACAAACGAGACTTGCATAAATATGAGGGCAGCATTCATACTACACTGGAATGTAAATTATCAAATATGGCCTAATGATACTGTATAGTGGAAGAAATCCCCAACGGTTCTTTGACAAGCATGTTGTTTTCACACAACTCTCGCGATTGACGAAGGGGAAGGCTTGGGCACCCCCTCGGCGTGATGAATATCTATGAGTGACTACTCGTTCTGTTCTGCTTAGCACGGAAAATCTATATGAAGCCTGTGCAGTGCATCTTGAAGTCGGACAGGCCAGAAAGACAGATACAGCAGGGATCAATCCACTTCAATAGGGTCTTGACGAGAACCTCTTGTGGACTTGCTTAAGGAAAGACCTTGCTGCTTCTCGGCGCGACCACGGCGTGCCCTAATTCTGTTCAATCGTCCCTGAACGTTTTCAGCTTGCATCTTCAGGAGGCGGGCTTGTTCCTAACATCCCAAACAATACTCTGAGTATAATCCGTGAGTTAGGATTAGGAACAGGCACAAACCTCGAGTAACGCAAGTTCTTCATCGTCATTTCCCGTGTTGCTTTCGATTTTGATAGTGGGCTTTAAATCGATTTCATGGGCAAACGTTGGCACGGGTGATGTCCCTGTAGCATTATGAGCCAAGTTGGATGGCCCTGGGATTGGCGAGTTTGGGTTTTGGTTCCTATTGTTTGATCGTCGTGATGGTGGAATATCGATAGTACTGTTCGATTCTTCTAAGGAAGGGTCAGGTGTTACAGGTATGATACCCTGGGCTTGAAGGATTTCTAAGGGGCGTTTGCATGGCCTGAAGATAAATTGACCTATAAAGTATGAGACTTACCTCTGGGTCGGTACTTAAAGACGAATTTGGCGAACGGCTGTGAATTGGAATCAAGTGTCTTTACGATTTGGTGATAACGTGAAGCTTTACGGGGGATCTCTGGGCCAAGTCTTCTCGGGTCATGCGATGTCGAAGCACGGAAGTAGAAAGACATACATGACATGGTGTGTACCGATTTTCTTCGACTTCTCGTCGATTGGTCCGTTCAACAATGCAGGAATTTCGAATGTGCGCTCTTTCTTGCCACGAGTATGCTCGATACGGCGAACTTTGATGATGATTGTTCCGAGAGACATAAGTTTGGTGGAACCAATGGCCACCGCGTCCGACGATTCTTCGGTAGAGGATATTATTGCATATCTATGATGGAAATCATGGTAACATACCTGAAAATTCCACGTCTGCAAACGCAAATTGCCGTGAGGTGGAGGGGGATACAGCCAACTTGGACAGTTGTACAGTTGCTTGGGGATTGCAGGGTTGACCTCCTATCCGTATACCATCGGCGAAGCACCGAAAGGTGACATCTAGATCGGTATGGTTTTTGAGCTCGAGCCTGAATGACTATCGAGAGAGTTCATACAAGAGACAACCAGAGCAGATCAAAGAGCAGCTAACACACCTGGTTTGCCTGACTCGCGATGTGACAGTGTACAGAATCTTCGCCTTTCATGGTCGTCCCATACTCCTCCAAAACACCGTCGCCAGTGATTACACGAATTTCGAAGCCTCGAGGATGTAGCATGTCGACGTGTTCAGAAGACTGAGAGCGGCTCCGGAGTCGGATGGATGGGTGGATAGATTATTTTTGGGAATGCTTCGTGACTGTGGTGGTCGTTGGTTGGTTGGAAAGTTGGCGCCGGTCGGGCCACATCGACGCATGGTGCTTGACACTGCCCTTTCCGTTTCGCTAAGTGAATGAAATCTTTGATCTATACTCATCTTCGCCGCCACCACTCGCAGTCAACACACTGGGGCTATATTGTCTCAGCGAGCAAGGTGGTGACAAGAGGAGCTGTAAGGATATGAATACGACCATGGGCTTGGACAACACCCCCTTTCCTGATGTTCGGTACGATACTTGTATGTACACGGGGGACACTTGGTTGGTACGGAATGTTTGATGAGGGCATATCCCTCAAAGGTGCCCTGAGCTCAGTGAAAAATAAGGCTCACTTAAGGTATAAACGAGACTTGCATGAATTTGGGGGAAGCATTAAAACTACACTAGAATGTAGATTATCAAGTATGGCGTGATGATACCGGATAGCGGAAGAGATCCCGCACCATTCCACGGCAAGCACATACGTACATGACCTTCAAGTTCGGAAGCCAGGACTGTGAAAGCTCGGGAACCTCTTTGATATCATGTACATGTATGTCTTGCTATTCTTCTTTCTGTTTTTTCTGATTAACGCGAAAGAAGGATCTGGAATTCGTATACTGCCTATTCAGCTTGGTCAGGACGGGAAGGCAGATACGGGTAGGCAGATACGGGAGGGATCAATCCAGTTCAATAGGATCCTGACGAGAACCCTTTGTAGACGAGCCGAAGGAAAGACCTTGCTGCTTCTCTGTGCGAGTACGGCGTGCCATAATCCGATTCAAGCGCTCTTGAACGTTTTCAGCTTGCATCTTCAGGAGATGAGCTTGTTCCTAACGTCACGAACGATGCTTTCTGAGCATAATCCGCCGATCAGGAGCAAGCACAAACCTCAAGTAACGCAAGTTCTTCGTTATCATTTCCCGTACCACTTTCGGTCTTGATGGTGGGTTTTACATCCAGGTCAGGGGCAAACATCGGCACGGGTGACGTCTCTGGAGCATTTCGAGTCACTTTCGATGGTCCTGAGATTGAGAAGCTTGGGTTTCGATCTTCGTTGTTTGAGCCTCGTGACGGCGAATCATGGATGGCATTGTTCGATTCTTCCAGGGAAGGTTCAGGTGTTATGGGTATGATACCCTGGGCCTGAAGGATTTCTGAGGGGATTGTGCATGGCCTTAGACGAATGAACTTGTAAAGCACGAGTCCTACCTCTGGGGCGATACTGGAAAACGAATTCGGCGAACGGCTGTGACATGTTATCGAGTTTCTCTGAAAGTGTTGTAGTATGGGAGCTTTGATAAGGGAGCTCTGGACCAAGCCTTCTTGGGTCATTCGAGGTCAAAGTGCAAACGGCAGAAAGGCATACATAACATGGTGTAGTCCGACTTTCTTTGACTTTTCGTCTAGTGGCCCGTTCAATAATGTGGGATGTCGATATATGCGCTTTGTCTTGACATGAGTACGCTTGATACGGAGCACTTTGATGGTGATTGTTCCGAGAGACGATACGTTGGCAGAATCAACGGTCACCGCATCCGACGATTCTTCAAGTTGAGTGCAGGAGATTACTTATCTGCGACCAAGAGGAGGACCATTGCAAACATACCTGAAAATTCCACATCTGCAAACACGAAAGATTGAAAGGAGGACTGGGATACAGCTAAGCCGGACATTTGTGCAGTTTCTTGGGGACGGCAGCGTTTGCCTCCTATCCGCATACCATCAGCAAGGCACCGAAAGGTGACATCCAGGTTGCTATGGTTCTTGAGCTGGAGCCTGAACGACTACCGAGAGCATTCATACAATAGACGTGCCAAGTAGATAAAGATACAACATACCTGGTTCGTCTGACTTGCGATTAGACAGTGCACGGAATTGTCACCTTGCACAGTTGTCTCATACTCCTCCAGCACTCCTTCGTCGGTAAAAACACGAATTTCGAAGCCTCGAGGATGTAGCATGCAGACGTATTCTGAGGATTTAAGCCCTGAATTAAAGGTATAAAGGGTCGACGAGCCCTCAGGAGGCGAAAATAATCATGGGTTGAGCAAGTGGACACCCCGAGTGCGAAGTTCCAGCCTGGGCCGTTGCGATTTGGGTGTGATCGAATCCACGGCAAAAGCCGGACTTATCAAAACGAGTGGTACTGCTCCTCAGGCCTCAGGGTATGCTGCCAGTGGTTTGTTGACCGACTATCTACATTTCATTCCAAGAGGCAACCAAGAATACATTTCTTCATACTGCGAGACCCCCCGCCTCTTGTCGATATGGAAAAAGGTGCAGTTGAGTTGGTGGGTCCATACTGTAGCTGTCCAGGATGGAGTATTGTAAGTACATTGTCCAGGGGGACTGAAACAAGCGAGCGAGTGACCCATGAAACGTACAAATACACGTCATCTCGTGAACAATGAATACTTTGTCTTGAAAGTCGACTATTTCCCATTGATCGCAGGATTTAACTCAGTGTTTTCAGTTGCCAACTCCTTTGAGTTTGCTGCGGGAGATGGGGGTCATCGAACACCGCGTGAATCCACGAGGACATGACGTACCATAAGCAGAATCAACATGATGGGAAGAATTTCCGTACACGTCCAATGGTGTATGAGCTCTGAAAACGAGTCAGTTTCCCTCTTCGACGTTGTCATGACCTGTGGTAAGCTTTACCCACATTTTTTGCGTAAGCCCAGGAGTGAGACAGGACCAGAATATGCTCAGATGTGCGGATTATCAATCTATCTCAATTGGGTTTTGGTAAGACCCTATCGTAGCCGACTCCAGGGACGGATCCTCCTGTTCCTGTTTGTGAACACTACGTGCTCTGAACCGATCCAGTCGCGCTCGAACGTTTTCAGCTTGCATCTTCAGGAGTCGGGCCTGTTCCTGACAGCCAAAGAAGGGCTAATGAGCGCGATTCACGGTACAGAAGCAGAGACGAACCTCGAGTAGCGCGACTTCTTCGTCATCCACCATATCCTCCTCGGACTTGATGACGGGTTTGATATCGTCTTCAATCGGAGCGCTTGTGACGGGTGAGGTCCGTATGTCGCCACGGGCTACCTTGCATGGACTCGGTATCGGTGCATCAACATCTAGTTTTCTTTTGTTTGATTCTGGTGGTGGCGAAGCGTAGATGTCTTGCTCGAGCTCGTCTTGGTCGGTTTCAGCTGCCACAGGGATAATACCCTGTGCTTGAAGGATTTCTAGTG
Organism: Meripilus lineatus; assembly: GCA_027627245.1. Lineage (NCBI taxonomy): Eukaryota > Fungi > Basidiomycota > Agaricomycetes > Polyporales > Meripilaceae > Meripilus > Meripilus lineatus. The sequence continues at coordinate 7,941 of JANAWD010000474.1, read as the reverse complement.
GGTCCTAACCCTGAGTTTGCGAAACATTTGGTCGAATGGATTCTTACCTTTGGGGCGGTAGTGAAAGGTGAATTTGACGAATGGGGCATCTTCGGGATCAATCTTTTCGGAGACTATAACCCGACCGGAAGGTTTATGAGAAATCTCTGAACCAAGGCTTCTTGGGGTTATTCAATGTTGCAGATTTCGAGGACGAGAGGAAGCATACGTAACACGAGCCAGACCCCCTTTCTTCGACCCCTCGTGAAGTGGTCCATCCAATATTGCTGGCATCGTAAACTTCCGTTCTCGATAGCCAAGGCACCGAATACGCCGAACCTTGATGACTATCGTACCAAGAGCATTCATCCTTGAAGGGTCGATAGACTCAGGAGTTTCTTCTATAACAGTACCGGTCATCCACTGCAAACTGTCAAGGAATAACGAGGCGGCGCACCTGAGGTTTCAACATTGGCAAATACAAATGGCCGCAAGGAAGACTTGGACGACGAGACGCCACGAGCTCGCGCAGTCTCTTTCGGATAACAAGGTTTTCCTGCCAACCATACACCATCGGCGAAGCATCGAAACGTAACGTCACTGTCGCTATTGTTCTTCAGCTCGAGCGTAAAAGGCTACTCAAAGTCTTCAACGGGGGACGGCATGGGAAGTAAAAGAAGACCGCACCTTATTGACCTGACTTGCGATATAGCAGCTCATTGAGGCTTCGTCCCGCACCTTCGTCCCATACTCCTCCAGGTCCCCCTCATCTATAGCCACGCGCACTTCAAACCCTCGGGGATGTAACATGCCAAAATACAAGGAGGCTACAGTAAATATTATGTTTCACAAGAGGTAGTTTATATCGTCTCGATAGATAGGTGGAAAGAAGACGGATTGGCAGTTCGAGTAAGGGGTTTGCCACACTTACTGCGCATCACGGCAAGACCCGAAATTTCATCACTCTGTCGATCCCAACGGAGGCGACGGCCGATTCACGCAAAGTTGCAAACCATTCGACATTCCATAAATCTGTTGAAATCGTACAGTTACAGTCAAGTGCAGGGGTAAAAGTTCAATGTGGAAAGGGAAATATAAACCCGTCGATTAGAAGAGCTCCAGGGTCAAAGGACCTTTGGTGTTGGAGGCATACACGTTTCCGCGACTATAGCGATTACGTTCACGACTCCCCCATAAGACACGTCCATCACCAGGCTGCGGCCCACGCTTGTAATACTCAACAGTCCTGTTACGCCCCCTACCCGTAGGATCCACTGGGTTCGGGTCGTACTTGAGAACTGGGGAGCTCCCGGACGAGATCAACGAGAAGGGTCCTTCATAGGTAGTAGGAAGTGCAATTCGAAGGGGGCCCTCACACGAATTGGCAGAAAACCTGAGGTTATGATCGATGGGGGCAGAGGAGACGACGACATCAGTTGGACCATTGAACGTGGAGGTCGATATCGAGAAAATGCCACGATCATGATCAACATTCGTGGAGTAAAGGGTGAAGTTGGCCTCCAGCAGGCTGAGACAGAGGTCTATCTATCAGTGTATGAGCAAACCAGAAGAACTGATGGACGTACCCGCCCGAGTGGATAGTCGTGCGGCACTCGGATAGACCGTCGCTTTCCATGGCACCAGAAATCGTGATATCACCGTCGGAGGTGTTCAGAGAGAGATCATCCGTGACATTGAAATATCCTCTGATATTCGCGTTTGAAGTTCTGAGGCTGATCCTGTTGGCCGCCAAAGACTACGCACAGTGTGGATATCATGAGTTGAAGCTTCAAACGGGCAGAAAGAGCAAGGATCAGGCACGCACTTCAACGATAATGGGAGTGGAAACAGTTGAAATATCAAAGGAATGGAACTGTGCGGCATGTTGGAGATCGCCCACTCGGTGAATGAAGGAGGGAAGCCGGGATTCAACATCGTTGAAGAAAAGGGGGTTGTTGGAGCCTTCTTTTGGCAGAGGGAACCTGACGTTGATCTGGAAATATGCTCTCTTGTTTCCAGTATCCCACCATGGAGCCTGATTTTGTGAAACCGAAACCACAGGGTGTCAGGCTATGGGATCGTTGTTGTTCGAAAGACACTCACAAAGATACCAACTCCACGTTTCGTAAACGAGCGCTGGACAGTGCAAACACCAAGACGATAGAATTGTTCCCTCGATTCGTAGGAAGCAATTATATCAACGTTGATCTTATCCTCGGGGACATCGGCATCGGTCATGAATGAGATAGCTCCGTGAACATTTGATCCAAAGGAGTTGAGAGACCCATCGGTGAAGTACAAGGAATCGTCGAAGCGGCTGAAGTTGAAAGAGGTAGTTGCAACATAGCGAAGACGAGGAGCAGGGCCTGGGGCTGGATATTCATCGAGAGTTGTCCAAACGGCCCGTTGGTGACAAAACTCCTGTGGTTGAGGTATAGGTCGCCAAGAAACCTGTACCCTCACATCAGTACCCTAGCAGACGCTCGAAATTCAACAGATACTCACCCGACGGCGCTTAGCTTTGGTCACGACGACCACGACCACAACGACCACAACGATGATGATGATGAAAAGGACAATAAGAGAAAGGAGAAGAATTTTCTTAAACCTGGATTTGCATGTCGGATCTTGAGCTCTGCGGCACCGAGCTATGAACCTCGCGAGTGGTCCACGGCGAGCAGCAATCAACGATTCTAATTCCGCATCTGAGGCGGATTCAATCGTTCCGGTGGGTACCCCAGGAAGCAAAGGCTCCACCAAGCTCTTGTCGACTTCAGATACTCTATCTGTGTTGGAACTCATGAAGGGAAGGATCATGGAGAGGACGAAAAGCCAAGACACGCCCTTTTGATTGTCCGCGGAAAGAAACTTACTGCGGAACAAGCAACAGGGTGGGACACTGCCAGGGACAGCCTCGACCAGTTGACCAACTGGAGGTAAAGATGTTACAGGTAATAGCTGTAATAGACCGCGCTTTGAGGCTGCTGCGATCACGGCAATGATGAGCCTTAGTGAGCCTTCCTCATAAGCGTATTCTCGAACCCCGCCAATATCGGGTCATCTGATCCTAATCGAGATTGGGTGTCACCACGACCAGACTCCCGAGGCAAGTCTTGTAATACATAGACGTTAACGTTGTTTTCCTTGCTACCACTGAACTCGATGATTCAAAACTGTGATCCCATCGATTGGGAAGACAACTCCTAGTCTATAAATACGTTGTCAATGTACTACCTGCAATGGCACACTACAATTGGATACCAAACAGAATCAAGGTGCGATGGAAAATATGGACTCATGGGTTAAAGAAGCTCCAGGGTCAAAGGACCTTCGGTGTTGGCGACAAGGTTGGATGCATACAAGTTTGTGGAGCCATGGCGGTTACGACTCCCCCAAAAGACGCGACCATTACCAGGTCGCGGTCCAATCTTGGAATACTGAACAGTCCTGTTACGCCCCCTGCCCGTAGGGTCCACTGGGTCAGGGTCGTACTTGAGAACCGGAGATCCCTCGGACGAGGTCAACGAGAAGGGACCTTCATAGGTGGTAGGAAGTGCAATTCGAAGGGGACCATGATACGACATGGCCGAGAATCTGAGGATATGGTCGATCGGGGCAGAGGAGACAACAACATCAGTTGGGCCTCCGAAAGTGGAGGTTGCTATCGAGAAAACGCCACGATCACGCTCAACATTCGTTGAGGAAAGATTGAAGTTGGCCTCCAGTAGGCTAAGACAGAGATCAATACATCAGTGTATGGACCAATCAGAAGTACTGGTGGACGTACCCGCCCGAGTGAATAGATGTGCGGCACTCGGATAGACCGTCACTTTCCATGGTACCGGAAACTGTGATGTCACCATCGGTATTCAGGGAGAGTTCATCTGTGACGTTGAAATATCCTTTGATATTTGCGTTTGAAGTTCTGAGGGTAATCTTGTTGGCTGCCAAAGACTAAGGTATGGATATCAAAAATTGAAACTTCAACTACGTCGGACGAGCAAGGAGAAGGTGCGTACTTCAACGAGGATGGGGGTAGAAACAGTTGAAATATCAAAAGAATGGAATTGTGCAGTATGTTGGAGATCGCCCACGCGGTGAATGAACGAGGGGAGCCGGGACTCAACATCGTTGAAGTAAAGGGGGCTGTTGGAACCTTCTTTGGCTCGAGGGAACTTAACGTTGATATGGAAATATGCTCTCTTGTTTCCTGTATACCACTGGGGGGCCTTATGTTAAAAAAACGAAACGCAGATTGTCAGACGATGCGAATACTATGTTCCGAAGGACACTCACAAGCTTGATACCAGTGGCACGTCTCATAAACGTCCGTTGAACAGCGCACACACCGAGACTATAGAACTGTTCTCTTGATTCGTAGGATGCGATGATATCAACTTTTATCTTATCTTCGGGAATATCGGCGTCCGTCATGAATGAGATGGCTCCATGGACTTTTGGTCCAAAGGTATTGAGAGACCCATCGATGAAGTACAAAGAATCATCGAATCGGCTGAAGTTGAAGGAGGTATTTGCAACGTAGGGAAGGCGAGGAGCAGGACCCGGTACCGGATATTCATCGAGCGTTGTCCAAATAGGCCATTGGTGGCAGGCTTCCTGTGGTTGAGGTTGAGGCCACCAAGAAACCTGCATGTTCGGGTCAGTATCGCTTCTAGGGCTGCAGACGCTTGAAATGTAACAATATGCTTACCCGGCGACGGCGCTTAGCTTTGGTGACGACGACCACAACGACAATGACAACAACGATGAGGATGACAAAAAGGACGAGAAGAGAAACGAGAAGAATTTTCTTAGACTTGGATTTGCGAGTCGATTCTTGGGCTCTGCGGCACCGAGCTATGAACCTCGCGAGTGGTCCACGGCGAGCAGCAATCAACGATTCTAATTCCGCATCTGAGGCAGATTCAATCGTTCCAGTGGGAATTCCAGGGAGTAGAGGCTCCACCAAGCTCTTGTCGACTTCAGCTACTCTATCTGTGTTGGAACTCATGAAGGGAAGGATCATGACGGGGGCAAGAAGCCAAGACTCGCCCTTTTAATCATCCCTGAAAAGAAAATTACTGCGGAATCACCAATAGGGTAGGACAGCCTTGACCAACTGGAGGTATACTGTAATGTTGCGGATAGACCGCACTTTGAGACCGCTGCGATCACAGCAATGATGAAATCTCCCACCCAACTCTCACCTACGCGTTGTATTCTCGCATCCTGCCGATATCGAGTCAACTGATCCGAATCGAGATTGAGTGTTGGGAGCGAGGCCACCATGATCTCGAATCATTCTGGTCGGCGCCATCACCAATACCGTGATTGGAGTCTCGAGGGAAGTCTTGTACAATAGTCCACTACACGCCCATCTATAGACGAAAGGCTCTGAGTATCACTGGTTGCATTACAATTGGGTACTGCACAGGGTCAAGATACGATGGAAGGTTAAAGAAGCTCCAGGGTCACAGCACCGTTCGTATTGGAGGCACGCACGTTCCCACGATCAAACCGGTTACGTTCATGATTCCTCCAGAAGACACGACCATCACCAGGCTGCGACCGATACTCGACAGTCTTGTTCCATCCCCTACCCGTAGGATCCACTGGGTTCGGATCGTGCTTGAGAACCGGAGTACCCTCGGACGACTTCAGCGAGAAGTAACCTTCATAGGTGATAGGAAGCGCAACTCGCAGCGGACCGTCACACCCATTGGCAGAAAGTCTAAGGCTATGGTCGATCGGGGCAGAGGAGACAACAACATCAGCTGGGCCGATAGTGGTGGTCGATATGGAGAAAACGCCACGGTCATGATCATCATTTGTTGAGGAAAGGGTGAAGTTGGCTTCCAGCAGGCTATGACAGATAGCAACACATCAGTGTGTGTATAAACCAGAGCTACTAATGAGCATACCCTGAAGAGTGAATAGATGTGCGGCTCTCGGATATCCCGTCATTTTCCATAACACCAGAAATAATGACGTCACCACGGGAGGCTAGTATGACTAGTTCATCCGTGACATTGAAATGTCCTCTGATATTTGCCTTTGAATTTGTGAGGCTAATCTTGTTGGCCGCCAAAGACTATGGTTTGGAGAGCAGAGGTTGAATATTCAACCAGGTGGGACGAGAAAGGAAAAGATGCGTACTTCAACGATAATGGGGGCGGAAGCAGTGAGAAGATCAAAGGAATGGAACAGTGCACTGTGTTGGAGATCTCCCACGCGATGAATAAAGAAGGGAAGCCGGGTTTCAATGTCATTGAAGAAAACAGGGCCGTTGGTACCTTCTTTGGGCAGAGGGAATCTGACATTGATCTGGAAATACATTTTGTGGTTCTCTGTATTCCACCGAGGGGCCTGATGAAGGAAATTGTTAAGTAATGAGATCACTGTTTTCAAAGGTACTCACAAGGATGCCAACACCGCGTTTGTTAAACGAGCGTGAGACAGCACACACACCAAAATGATAGAATTGTTCCCTCGATTCGTAGGATGCAATTATATCAACGGTTATCGTATCCTCGGGGACATCAGCGTCCGTCATGAACGAGATAGCTCCGTGAACGTTTGGTCCAAAGGTGTTCGGAGACCCATCGGTGAAGTACAAAGAATCGTGGAGGCGACTGAAGTTGAAGGAGGTAGTCGCAACATAGCGAAGACGAGGAGCAGGACCTTGTGCTGGATATTCATCGAGCGGTGTCCAAATAGCCCGCCGATAGCAGGATTCCCGTTGCCAATGGTGGGGGTGCCAAGAACCCTACATCTTCATGTCAGCATCGCTCCTGCAGACGCTCGGATTTCAACAAGTGCTCACCTGACGGCGCTTAGCGTTCGTGGCGACGACCACAACGATAATGACAACAACAACAATAATGATGAAAAGGACGAGCAGAGAAATAAGGAGAATTTTCTTGAACCTGGATTTGCATGTCGATTCCTGAGCTCTGCGGCACCGAGCTATGAGCCTCGCGAGTGGGCCCCGGCGAGAAGCAAGCAACGATTCTAATTCTGCGTCCGAGGCGGATGCAATCGCTCCAGTGGGAATGCCAGGGAGCAGAGGCTCCACCAAACACTTGTCGCCGAGTTCAGATACGTTGTCTGCATTCATTAAAGGGAGGATCATGGTGAGGACGAAAAGCCAGAACTCGATCTTCAACCCGTCCTGGAAAGAAACTTACTGCGGCGGCAACAATGAACAAGGTAGGACAACGTTGACCAAGTCGAGGTACTATGACTTTGAGGCTGCTGCGATCACGGCAATGATGAAGGCTCTCTCACAGTTCTCTCACCTGCGCGTATTTGACGCGTCCTGTACAGTGTTCTCGAAATCCTCACATCGCCGGTCATCACGTCTCACCAGAACCACTTCCGTGGCAAACGTGTTGGACTGTGCTTCCTCCTCGCGACCCACCACGGCGCGTAAGTCTAAGGGAAAGAGGAAAGTCAAAGAGGATACTGTTCCTCAGACTGAGGTGAAACCTACTCATAGACCCTCTGTACCTCTACGTCTATGACTAACTCTCCAACCACCCAGGACTCCCCATCCTCTCGACCCCCTCGACCTACGGTAGCTCGCCTGGATAAAGACCTAAGGGCCTTATCCAAACGGCAAGAGGCAGCGCAACTAGCCACTGAAACATCGATCATGTCCCTACGATCAGATGTCTCAACCTCCAATGAGCTATCCTCCCAACCTACACGTCTGCCGATACAGCCAACTCATCCTCCACCTGACCATCCTGCCTCTCATACTCCTCCTCCGACAAGCTCTGCTCAGGACCAGGACTCTGAACTCAAGAAGCTGTCGAGACGGATCGACCTGGTAGTTGAGAGTACCCATGAGCGACTGGTAGCGGCAGAGAAGCAGATGGAAGAGGTCATGGGCTCCGTCGTTCCTCTCACCAGGTCCGTTGCCAGCCTAAACGATACGGTCCGTGACTTCGCTCGCCCCAG